>VUQG01014305.1:0-16302 GCA_015106755.1 Etia nguti | reverse complement strand
TTTTTTGAGTGTAGGATCAGAGACTCAGACTTTTTAAACAGAGAGCAGGTTTCAGACCTTCCTGACATAGGGGTGCCTGGTTGAGATCCACAAAAGCACATCAGCTAATAGGGGCCAAAATGTCAGTAAAGATGTACTTTGTATGTTATTATTGCAACTTTCTTCCTCCAGATTTGGACAATGTCAGAAATGAACATGGCAAGATTTTTATCAAGATATAAAAGTAATAGAAACCAATATATGAGCACAGGGTTGGACTGGCATACTGGGCATTTGCCTGGTGGGTCGATGAGTCAATATAATATTTTTTTCTCTTTGACAATGTAATTCTATCTAATATATAATTATAATATATATGATATTTAATTGGAGTTTAAATCTGAAATTAGTGGAAAAAAATAGATAAAGAACTGGTCCAAAGTTTCCAGTAGCATAAACAAAATTTTAAAAAAGAATCTTTTTTAAGCCAGTGTTACATGTGATTAACCACATTTTAACAAGTGATGTGGGCTAATGGAGCTCAAAAAACAACACATCATGCCACAATCTCAACAAACTTAAGAACAACTGAGAAATAAAATGATTGACATCTATTAGCCAGGAAATGGTTATAAAGCTATTTCTAAGTCTTTAGGATTTCAGCAAATCATGTTAGCCATTTTTCACAAAAACAACAAAATGAAAGGTGATAGACTGGCCTAGTGCAGACTTAAATATAATTAAGGTGCTTTGGCATGACCATAAACAGGCTGTTCATACTTAAAAACCCTCAAATGTTACTGAATTAAAACAATAGAGTGCACCAAAATTCTTCCACCATGATGTGAAAGATTATCACAAATGATTGAATCGTTCCAGGAGGCAATTACTTTTTGATATAGGTCCCAGGAGGTTTAGATATCTTTCTTCCCAATAAATGAAATCGCAATTTAAAAACTGCATTTTCTGTTTACTCAGGTTATCTTTGTCTAAAATGATGTGATGATTTCAAACATTTGAAACAAGTGAATGCAACAAATATACAAAAAGCTAAGAAATGAGGGAGGTGTCAAATACTTTGTCAGAGCACTGTATGTGACAATTTTAGGTGATGGAACTTGTTTTTTCATTTATCTCTGTGGACTTCTGAAGCACTTCAATAACAGGTAAATCTTGCATTTTTTAATTTTGTTACTCAAACTTGGGTATAAGTGCACTACACTTAAAAAAATCCTCCTGTTCCTTTTTACAGCACTCAGTTTACATCCTTTTTCTTAATAAGATTCACTAATTACAGTTTACAGTGCAGTAAAAAGAAACATACTGACACTTTTTCACCACAACTGGTCACAGCAGCTGTCTGAGTATGCTTCATCTTAGTTCTCTCTGTACACTGATGCAAATTGTTTTTTCATCTTATAATTTGAGTTCTTTCTCTAATATTCTACGGTCTTTACATAATGAAATGCATTGAGATAACGGCAATGAATTAAGATAAAAACTGAATTGAACTGATTATTAACTAAGAATCATTATGTGAGGACTCGGGAATGTGAAGATGTTAGTGAATCAACAATATGTCCTTGGTGTCCTTGTCTAGAGCCAAGTGTTTCACAGACAAATCAACTAACAAATAACCACAAAAAAACAACTAAATGTAATTATCATAAAATATAATTTTGATCAAAGACTTTTTTTTAAGCAGAGCGCTTGAGGGCACGTGGAGTTTGATCTATTGGAAAATATATGCATTAGACCTGGGTAATTTGTCAGCGTGAGTAAAAGTCCAGCCCTGATAGAGATTTCATGCAGCAAATGTCAGTGCACTACATTGTGAAGGTATGTGAAATAATGGCTGCAGCTCATCCATCAACCAGGTCTCATCATCCATTTGACAGGAGATGATGCGTCATCAATGCTGGGATCATTGCCAGAGCAGCAGCTGAAAGCTAATGTATTCTGCTGCACACGACCCCCACAACAGCCTATAATGAATGAAGTTTTACAGTTGAAACTTTAGTTCTCTTGTTCTTTACCAAAGCAAGTTTTAGACTTAACACTGTAAAAAAAAAAAAAAAATGCAGACGTGACGCTGCTTTTCTGAATGATTCTGTCATCAGGTGGTTCCATTTGGCCTTGACTGCTGCTTTAAACTTATTGAATATGACATTTCACATTGGCAGATTTATGTCACATTGTTATTTAATACATTGTTAATATAAATACATCAATTACAGCTTCTTTAACTTTGACCTCACCTTTGCTGCCTTTTTCTCCTGGGAAACCCGGATGTCCATTGGTGCCTGGAGGACCTGGGGGTCCTGAGAACACATACGTAAATAAACTGCTATGTTTGATAAACTTTAGAAAGTATTTTATTACAGTATGTGCTATGATGCATCTGATTACACCTGATTACACCTGAGCTAACCCTAACCCCTAACCATGCATAATTACTGTTGTTCCAGGACATTCAGTTGCATTGATTAGTTTAAAGCTTGTTCTGTTGTCAAAGCTTTGCAACTTAGGAAACATTCGTCCCATTTTTTCATTCCTCCTGCGCAAAGTGTACTATAAATGTACTATAAAACAGTATGCATCAACACCACATATGAGCTGGCGGAGTGAGGCATGGGGTCTGGGGCTGGCCATCCAGTCAGGGCTGGTGGACTGCTCTGCTGCTGCATGGACCAGGGCGGTGTGGTTGTCTCTACCCCATCTCATGGGTCTGGGAGTGGATTGCCCCTCTGGAGGCATTGGTGTCTGGACCTGGGAGTATAGTATGTGTATGGGGAGTGAGAGTGTGTGTGTGTACTGCGTTCATCTCTGAGTGTCTCCATGTTGGGCAAGTGTGAGAGTATTTATATATGTGTGCATGAGAGTGGGAATGCATGCTTGTTGTCTGTGTGTGCCTGTTTTTCTATGTCTGTGTGTCAGGTTAGGTCTTAGAATCCAACTCTTTTAGAACATCTCAGGGTCCCCCGGGTGTGGGGGCCTATTTCCCCATGCCACACTCCTTGCCAGTGGCTGGTGTCCCCACCTGGCGGTACATTGGTGGTTCTGGGTGTTGGGGGCTGAGTATTCGGTTGTGTACTGGCTCACTTCCAGCGGCTGCTTGGTGGGACTTGGCCCCCCTGACTCTGTCGGGCCCCTGCTGGTGGGTGGGGGGCCCTTGGGTTTCGGGTCCCTGGTCCTGGACCTCGGTCTGCTCTGGCACAGCCAGCTGCCAGGGAGCATGCAGGCTCGTCACCACAACTCCCTGGGTGACCCCCCCCTTCAGGGCTCTTCTCTGCTCTTCTCTGGGTAGGGGCTGCCATTGTCCCTGCTCTGTTCCTCCTGGGGCTCTAATGCTCTGGGGGGCATCTGGATGTCTGGGGCCCGGATCTCCTGCATGCCTGCTTCTGGTCCTGCAGGGGGGACCTCACCAGCCGGAGGTGGGGGATGAGGCGAGCGAGGGACCTCACCCGCCGGAGAATCAAAAAAGAAAGAGTGTCTGTCTCCCTCATCCAAACTGGTAGCTGGTCCATAGTACAGGGGTCTGATAGCTGAAGGCTCTACCTTCCCTTCTACTTTTAGAAACTTAATATAAATTCTTATGGCGTGGCCTAGTTATTCATTTTGCATGTGAAGATAAAGACTTAACTCTCTTGCTGTGGCATTCTGGATTAACTGAAGGCTTTTCGGGGAGCTTTTAGAGTGACCTGATAATAATGTATCGCAATAGAAGTACTAGCTTTTTGGCATCACTCTGAGACAGGATGTTTCTCATTTTACTATACGAATGAAGGCAGCCCTACATATTTGTTTAATGTGCATGCTAAAGGATAAATCTTGATCAGAAATTCCTCAGAAATTCCTCACAGTCTTAGTTACGTAGTGCAATCTGCAACCAAATATCTGGTTAGACACCACATTTCTAAGATTTTTAGGGTACAGTTTTGTCTGAAGAACAATGATGTGGATCTAAAGCTTGAAATCAGAAAATGCCCTGTGTGATAATTGTTGCTTTATCCTATTGTTGTGTACATAAACGCATGCACAGACCTGGCTTGAAGGTGATGACTGTTAGCTTGCCTTCCAGGTTATGGGTGGTGGTATTGAGCAGGCTCAGGTCGGTCTTCAGTTTGTCCAGCTGACCTTCCTCACCACACAGGCTTTTAATCTGGTAAAATATGTGATTGCGATGTTAAAGTATAAGAACATGGAAACACTTTAAACTTTTGTTTAAAGGAATTATTATAGATGAATAAGTTTTGTGTATAAGGTACTTCTGCTCAATTTAGTGCTAAGGGATTTCAGAGGGCTGACATTTATTGTTGTTGAATTTGTGGGTTTCAATTCATGCACAAACACAAAGCAATTTGAATATACTTATTTACAAATGCGTGCATCCAAACCTAAAGAAATACAAATCAGTACTCAGCTCCAGATTGGGGAACACTATGGTTGTGCATCCACAGGGATGGATGGTTGCACATCCACATATTATATTTTAAATAATCTCTGTATATTCTGAATATACATATAATCCAGGTAATGTGGAATAACACTTTGAGTTAATCTTACCATTGTCTAATAACTGCAGGCTAAGATTAATGTTAGCTCAATGTAGGCGGGCAGGGGCAGGGGGCAAACGTTCCAAAGACAGAAGCGTAAGACACCAAAGTATAGTGGGGTACCGGCCAGGTACACAGAAAGTACACACCTGTAGTGTGTAAATGCAAGAAAGTAAAAAGCAGCTTTTTTGGAGGATGTTTCTACCAGCTACTTTTGTGTAAAGCTAACTAAGCCTTGTGCAATATTAAGGTAATATTAAAATATTAGTAGATAGAGATATTTTTTATTTTCCTTTTTTTTCTCTGCACGTGTTTTATTTAACTGATTCGAGCTGAGTACAATTAGAATAAAAAATTAGACTAAAATCAAGTTTGCATTCCTATTTTCTGTTGCCCACATTGTGAGGGTGACTTTGCCTCTAAACAGGAAAATGGGTACAGTCAAGGGTGAAAGTGGGATTCAACAGATGGGGGAACCCTAAAGACAGTTGGAATGGCTCCGTGTGGAGAAACGAATCACAACTCACAAGAATTTCTATAATACATCTGGAGGTCCAGTAGATTTCCTTAATGTACAAGCTGTGATAAGCTGATCTGGGCTACTGCTGCTTTTAGGTTTACTGCTCTTTGCGGATTTACACAACTCATTTCAACAAGATATCAGCAGATGTTCCATGATTTTTCATGACTGATCACAATTTTAAAAATGTGCTCCACTTTCTTTCCTACCTGAAATATATTTACCATATTATGTGTTGTCATCCATGTATAAATTTTGCCATGAGGGAGGGTCCTCTACACTCCTGTGCAGAGAATAACACATATGTATTCATATGTGTTATTCTTTTAAACTTAATTATTAACATTTTGTGTTTAAGTGTTTTCAGTTCATTACAGACTTCCTCGTGCTTTTTTTAATCAGCTATCATGACCATAGTGTTAAATTCCTGCTTATTAGTCATTACTATTCTTTAAGTGTGTTTTAAAAGGTTATTAAATAGCTATTAATATGTTTTTAAATAGAAACAAGCAGTTTTGCATTTTGGAGCTGTTTCCTTCTTATTACCCGGAAACTACCCGAGATATTTCCAGGTAATAGTTCTAATAAGTTAGCTTTAATAGGTTATTAATGTGTTATTAAATGGAAACAGGCAGTTTTGCTTTTTGCAGCTCTGTTTCCTCCTGATTACACACAGAAAAAAACATTGGTAATTTAGTGGTAATAAATTACCACATTATTACAGTCTTATTTCGTCCTTGTTATCCTACTATTACCACTTTATTACCAGGCTTTATTTCCATTATTACCCCCGGTTTTGGGGCTCTTATTATCCTATTACATAAATTTCAGGGTAATATTACTCAACTGTAACCACTGTTGCTACCATGATATTACTTGGCTATTACATGGTTATTACTTTGGTAATTGCATAGTAATAACTTAGAAATTACCACATTATTACCCTCTTTTTTCCCCTTTGTTACCCAACTGTTACCCCTTTATTACCGAGCTGTAATAGAAAGTGCTTCCAATGTATCTTTTAAGTAACTATAAACAAAGAACTTCTGGAGAGTTAAAAATCTAGGGTTCAACCTCCAAATAAAGATAAACTATGAGCAAATTCTTTGAAGCTTTAATCAAGGTAAGAAATGAAAGAAATATTCATATGATTTTTTTACTTAAAGGTGCCCTATCATACTTTTCCTTATTTCACAATATCATATATAATGCCATCGCATGTCAAATAATGTTACATTCCCATGCACCCACCTGCTGTTCAAACTTTCAGTTTATGAGTGGCAGCCAATCAGAAGTAAGTAGCATTAATGTTTCAGACAGAGAAGGAACTGAGGGGTTCAATTAAACAAAGCTACACTAGCAGAGCCCAATAAAATTAGCATAGAAATGATATTCTCTGGAAATTAGCAGAATAGGACCACTTTAAAAAGGGTTTAAAATTGTTTATATTTTTATGTTATGTAAGCATGTGCTTGCAATGTTCTATTTATTATTATGGTGCAAATTTGTTTGAATGAGTTTCATTGACTCTGTATACGGGAATAAGACCTGGATTCAAGAGGCAGCCTGAATTACACAGAGTTTAATTTACCAGTGGAGATAAAAGAGGACTCTACTTATCTCAAATATAAGGTGCAAAAACAATTAGTCATTGGCAACAGTTTTGTATGTCTTTATTTACTGCAAAGTTTTATGTGACATGCTGAAGCTACAGATGTAGATGATCAGTTTTGTTATAATTTACATGTTACATGTTTAGATCTTATATTTTTTTAATGTTTATTAACAAATGCCGTCCCTGCTAAATAATTTTTGCTTTCTTTTCTGGCTTCAAATTAGCTAAACTTCATCAGTATAGTAGCTCTTTTCCATTAAACCCTGAGTTAATATACCACATTGATAAATAGCTTTGTGTGACTGCCAGTGTTGGGTATGTCATAATCTCTGGGGACTTTTGGACCCAGAAAGGAGACTAGGACAACAGGAAGCAGGTGCACAGGTTTTAATTACAATAAGAGATGGTATGATCGGGGAAACTGGGCAGGCAGGAGTCCAAAATAGCTTTGGGAGAAAGGTAGTTAGAATAAATGAGGAAGCACTGTTTTGAAAATTGTGTTCATTTGTCTTACATGTGGTCCAGAGGAAGAAAGAGGTAGAGGTACTTGCAAGGGAGCAAGCAGAAACTTCAGGCAGCTCCTAAATACACAGCCTCTTGCTGGAAAACACCCCAAGCCCCGGGAACTCACCTATCCAAGGGTGGAGTCAGGAATGGAAACCTTCCCTAGGCAACTAAGAGAGAAAAGGAAACCCCCACCAGCCTGCTCCCAAACCACAACAGGGGCAAGTGACCCCCTAAGATATAAAGGATATGCTGAACTTGCTACAGAGTACAGAGCCTGATCGTGGTACAATGGAAAAAACTGAACTGCAGAATGATAGACGCCGATGTTTCCACATAGAATAGAGTGGGGTGTTCTTGGATTCATTTATTTTTCAAAGTGTAATTTTACAAAGTCAGAAAAATCATTTGTTGAGCTTGATTTTGTCTTTGATTCCCTGTCTCTTCCTCATAGTGAGGATTAATGTAAGATGTTGAACAGCCAAAGTATCTTCACCAGATTATACACTATAGTTCTATAGTATTATTTTGTATTTATGAAAGTTACAACATGTTTTACAGAATTCACATATTAAATCAACTGTGTGACAGTACAATAACAAAGTTTTAAAATCTTTGTCTTCTAACGGTATAGCCTGATTTTTTTTTAAGACTTTGTGGGAGCTAAATAAAAACCAACTGCAGAAAAAGCATGAACACTCTGAATTTTCAGCCTTTGCCTGGGGACAGCTAAAGACTTTTTTCCCCATTCTTTTGTGATCTCTGATGCTTCTCAGTTGGAATATAAGCTTTAGCGGACAACTGTTTGGGTAGAGGGAAGACGTGAACAGAAGCAGTGCTTGCAGCAATGTTAGCAAATGAATATATCCAAGCTGAAATAAAGCCTTTATTGCATTGATTTTAGAGCACATTGTGCATGTTGGTTGAGTGCAGAAATACAACTAGCAGCAGGGCTCTCTCCATTTCTGTCAAGCTGTGGAGTAAAATGACCAGAGGGGCTTTCAGCTTGAAGAGTTGGCTTATGGAAAACTGCATCTTGATGCCATGGAAGTGCATTTGAGAAATGTTCCATAGGCTTACATAGTAACATTACAAAGCAAATATAGTGTTCATTTCATATTCTTGTGATAAAATAATAGTTAAGTGATAAAAGTGATAAAAATAGTTATCAGTGTGGGTGACTAAGGCACTGGAGGTTATGTTGACTCATAAGAAATGTGTTTAAAATGGGTTTATAGGTTTATATAACCTGACAATGTCATTTCATCTTGATGATAAAGCAACATTATCCAAGTCCACGAAGTTTGCTTGGATTGCCTATCGTCCTCTTTCTCCTATTTCCACCCACACTTTCAGCCTGTATGTGTTAAAGTTCTTACTTCTCTTACTGCACTTACTTTTTTAACCATATGGGGAAACACTCACTATCTGTTTGTGGTGTCAAGTCTGGAAGTGATTCATGCAATTCGAGGCAGTGGAAGTGCAAGTGTAAAATATTTCTCCATGTGTCTCAGTCTGTTTACACCCAACGTCATTCATGTTCCGATGTGTTTATTTCTTTTAATGCAGTTACATTTATATGGTGTCAATTCATAAGTTCATTCAACTTAAGACGCTTTGTATTGTAAGGTAAAGACCATACAGCATTATAGAGAAAGAGTCCTATGGTCAAACATTCAGTGATGGTGTCAAGATTAAAAAAAACAAAAAACAGAAGGAAACCCTAAGGCAGAACCAGGATCAGGGCAGCTAGCCATCTACCAAGACTGGTTGGAGGAGAATAGAAAGACAACAAAATAGCAAATAGCAATAAACACTAACACTGAGCAGGTTGGTGGTTTCATTAACCTCAGGAACATGCTGCTCTGTAGCAACAGATAGACAGAGATACAAAAAGAAACAGGACAGAAACAAGACTGGACAATTAAGAAGAAGGAAAACAAAGTTAATACCAGGCATGAGTAGCATACAAATATATGGAGTCCAGCTCAGTGCAGTGTGGTAGGTCCCTGAGCAGTCTGAGTCTGTAGCAGCTTAAAATTAGATCTATAAATACACAGACAATATCATTTTTGTTAGGTTTTTTTGTAAATTTCCCTTGTACATCACTACAATAGATTGTTTCCAATCAAACAATCAGCATGTGATTGAAGTGCAGACTTTCAGCTTTACTTTGATGGGCTTAAACATTACTGCCTTAGATGTTTAGCTCAAATGTACTTAGATAAACTAAAACTATTTAAAATTTAAAGGCAGTTTTTAATTCCTTTTTTAGAAGTCTGAAACATATAGGCATCACTAAATGCTCCTTTGAGATGTTCTGCTACACCTTGACTGCAGTCTCCCTCAGTTGCTGGTTGTTTGTAGCTCTGTCTACATTCAGTTTTGTATTTACTAACTCAAAGGTATGCTCTGTTGGGTTAAGGTCAGATTGTGATGTAATCTTTTAGCCTTGAAAAACTCTCGGGCTGCTTTTCCACTTTGCTTCATTATGAAACGCTGCCTTATCAGTTTTGCAGCATCTGACTAAATGTCAGCAGACAGTGTAGCCCCGTACACTTCACAGTTCACCCTGTTCTGTCAGTATGTTACATCACCAGTAACCAATGAGCTATTTCATCTCACAGCCATATATGCCGATGCACCAATACTGTTTTTTGGGGCTAAGTCTGATATGAAATTTTACACCTTGTTGCAAACCCTCTGTATTTCGATTCATGAATGAATCTCGTGAGTGTAGACAACGACAGTGATACTCCTACCTATTGTCCTGATCTTGGTTGAAAGAATTTTGTGATCATGAACTTTTATTGTCTTCTCTGGTCTTTCGGGCCTTTTGATGTACATTCCCTCTTTTTAAGAATGTACCAGAATGAACCTAGATTTTTTCCAAAGGTCTGGAGTTCTTACTCTAATGATGATGATAGGCTCCAGCGCCCCCCGCGACCCTGAAAAGGATAAGCAGAAGCAAATGGATGGATGGTCTGGAGTTCTTACTCTAATGATGGAGTCCTTCATTTGCACTGACGCCTCTCCAAGTTCAACGCTTGGAGTCAACTCCACATATTTTATTTGTCTAACCTGTCTTGAAATAACAAGGGATTAGACCTCACTTTGTCATCTTCATAAAAATGGTTGTTATCCCTAAACACTAAACACTAAAGTTGTAAGTCTGCACTTTAATCACATCTTGATTGTTTGATTAAAAAATCTGCTGTGGTGGTGTAAAGATGCACAATTACAAAAATGGAATCATTAACCTATAGTTTATAGACCTAACTGTACTGTAACTGTTCATATGCTGCTCTGTAGCTGAGAGTTTGCCGCCAGTGGTCTCTGGTTGCCTAGGTACACTGTCCTACACCTGTATTGAATGTATGAATGTATCATTCATAGTCCCCTTAAATTATCATCTCAAAGAGCCAAGATTACTTTTACTGTGTATCGCTAGCAGTTATTTTACCCGCAATGCCTAAAAGTCACCAAATTTAACTGACATTGAATGGTCTCTGATTGGTACATAGCTGTTGGTCTCTTCCTGTGAGTACACCCTGATCCAGCCCTAACTATAGGCTGGATATGTGTCTATTTGAAAAAGCCTGACCTTAAAATTATCTGTGTTTTGAACCCCAACCTGGTCCACAGGACAGGGGCCTAATAGTGGATAGCTCTGTCTCCCATTGCTCTCTTGAAAACCCTATTAACCATTAATAAGTCTGCAGTCTGAGAGTGGAGTGGTTGATTGTCAGAATGTGGTGCTAGTAGGTCCTAAAGATATGAAGGCGCTTGGTCTTGAGGCTTTGTTTTGTGCATTTAACTGGGAACTGAGGAGGAAAATAAGTCCTCTTTTTGAGTCCATGTTGGTCGTCTTGCTGCAGCATTTTGGATCAGCTGAAAGCTTTTCTTCATTATAAAGAATCACAATAATTCATCCTGCAACAAACAGACATGTGGACTATTTTTACCAGAATCCCTCTGAGACAGGATGCCTGTAATTTTGACAATAATATGCAGGTGAAAAAAAGGTAGTGTGTGTGTGTGAGAAAGAGGGAGAGAGGACATATCACAGTCAAGAAACACATGAAAGTTCAACTTTGTAAGGCAACAAAAAAAATCCAAATTCACAAACAATAACATCAAAGATACAAAAGAAACAACGCCGTGTTGTAAGAGAGAGAAGGGTTTTCGATTCCTTGTGCATGAATACGGCAAACCCGTAATATGTCTGGCTCTTCACAAATTAAAAACAATTTTACATGTTCAGTACATATCGATCTGTGTGAGATGAGTGTGTTTTAGTCTTAGAAAAGACTCATCTTCATATGGTGCAGTGTCTATTTTGAGTCACATCAGACTATTAGAATAATACCTAGTGAATCATCGCACCTAGTGATTTAATAAGGGAAAAATAAAATGTACAAGAAAAGGAGACGTGTCCTGGACTAATGTAATCCTTCTGCCTTACTGTTATGTCTCAAAATTATGCAAAACAAATAAACAAGCCACTTCTATCTACGTCTGTGGATCAGAAGGCCTAAAAGTTCTGGGAGGAGGGTGTGAGTCCAGTCGTGACCAAGGAGCCAGGTTCGTAAAATGAGTGTAAGATAACTATATTGTATTTTTAGCAGTAAAATTATACAGGCTTGAGTGTGTAATTTGTGTATTGTTACGTCATACTCGGATTGAAAATTTCCAAAATTAGCCAGCATATAGAAGCTTTTAAAACAGCGGTGGACAAACGGGCAAAACATTTCAGAAGAAAGTCGAGGGCTGCACCTCCCACTGTCTCCAAACAACTCTTTGCTTTCTAATAATTGGCTGCCATGGGGTTGTTGTCCGATCATGTGGCTCACCTGTGCCTTTCAGGCTGTAAAAGCTGGATTTCACCTGGTATTGACTCTCTTTGGTGTTCATGTTTTGTTAGTTTATTTTCAACAAATTATCTTTTATTGAAGGTAACGTCTTCTGTGGACTCTTCTTGTCAAATACAAGAGAATAGCTCGCCTCTAAAAAATATTTTACCCTTTATAGTGGCGGTATTCAAGTACTGTCCTCTGGCATAAATCTGAAGTACTTGTACTTTACTTGGGTGTTTTATTTTCACAAGACTTTACACTCACTTTTACAGACAAATGTTGTACTTTACTCCACTGCATTTGTCAGACACACACATTGGTTATTATTTTTGCTTACAAACATATAACGTGTTTATAAAATATAATACTTACACTGTTATAAATTAAAGTATTCAGCAACTTTAGCTGAAATGTTGAACAAACAAAGATAACTCCAGACTGTAAAAAATGAGGATGTTTTACTTGTCCTGATAACCTTAAAGTGACCACATGGTGTCATTTATAGCAGGAACTGCATATAGTGTGCCACTGTGATATTTTTAGTATTGAGAAATACATTTGTCAGTCTGTTTGTCCTATCATTTTTCTTTTTTCACTTTTTTTTGTAAATGAGAATTTCCCCATTAGTAGAGAAATGACAAAGGAAAGTCCTGTGGAAATATACACTTACTGACTACTTTATTGATTACACCTTCCCAGTGCTGGGCTCTTTGTGGCATAGACAAGATGCTGGAAACATTCCTCAGGCATTTTGATCCATATTGACATGATAGCCTCACACAGTTTCTGCAGGTTTGTGCAGATGGGAATCTCCCCTTCCACCACTGTCAAGCATTGATGCGTGGCTGGCAGCTTGGGGACCCAAATTGCGGGCAGGAGCTGAATTCCAAAAAGCTTTATTGCTGGAGCTCAGGGAACACATTTTTTAAAAAAAACTTGGACTAAACAGGAATCTAGACCTTACTGGTTATCAAACCAGATAAATACTGCACTCACAAAATAAAGGCATAACGAAGACAAAATGACCAGGGTAAGACCAGGTTCTGCTGCCGCAGTCCATCAGATTCAAGGTTTAATGTGTCGGACATTCAGAATTGCTCTTGGTGGTAATGAGTGGTTACGTGTTGTCTGTTTAAGAGTTCCAGTCTCATTGTGACTTTTGGTTTAACAGCAAATGTAATGGTGGTAATTAGGGCTCTCTGCAACACAGCACGGACCATTCTATCCAACCAAACAGTTGGTTAATTGAATTAATGATTATAATTATTGGTTGCATCGCATCACAAAATAGATTTTTGCCATTAAAGTATATTTTCTCAGCCCCCATAAATGGCAAATCTCATATACATACAACAAGCTATTAAAATTGCTTTTGCCTTTTGTCTGTGGCTTGTAACGTTGCTGCTCCCTCATAAGCTACAACACATCTCTACCATAGCTTCTCCTCTTCTAGTCCTATCTAATGGCAGTTCATGATATAATCACAACCTTTAATCAATCAATTCATATTGCAGGGCACTCTTTTTGTGTGTTTGTGTGTGTATTTCTAAACCCACATTTTCTAATATTATCTGGTTTCCCTGAACATGATTTTTCACTTGTCAAGTCTCATATGTACAGATTAAAAAGCAAGAAAAAGTCTCCATATAAAGGGAAGTGGGGTAGGAAGAGGAAGCATTCATCAGTCTTTCACACGTGATAGCTGATTGTTCTGTACAGGCCTGTCTGAGGCTTTTCACATATATATATATATATTTGAAAGGGGAGAAAGGAGCAATACCAACCAACAAAATAATTTCCATTGGTTTGTTTAGCTTCCTCAGATGGACATCACAATCACATGTGGTCCTGACTGAATTATCTAAGTGATACTGGCTAAAAAAACTTCATTATTACTTTACTATTTTCAGCAGACTTGGTTATGACAATATTTTGCAAAAGGTAAAGCTCAAAATCACCACTACAATACATCGAGTAACACTGAATGGACCTTTTTATTGTATTATTTCATTACGCTATTTACAGCAATTACCTTTTGTACCAATAATTAGCTCATAATTACCAGATATGACAAAGCGTAATTACAGAAATGTAAGAGCTATTCTGCCTCCCACAAACCAATTAATGCACGAATCCCAGGAAGTGACTGTCTTTTTTTTTGTCCTTAAAGATTACCCAACTGCATCACCAGTGATATTCGTTACTCAATGTCATCTCATGAGACAGCAGCTTGTACTACACCATCTTGATGAAGGCTGGATATTGATTAGACATATCAAAGCTGTCACCGGTCACAGACAATAGCTTTTCAGCCTGTTTATAATGAGGAGCTGACGTAGATCGATAAAACAGAACATTTTGTAAGCAAGTTTAGAAAGTTTGTTATTTACCAAGTAGGTCCTCAAGTGTATGTAGAGCTAAGGGTGATCTATAATTACCTCCTTAATACCACAAAGATATAATAAATACTGAAATGTGTTCTTGGAAAAAGAGAGGGAGAAAAAAATGTCTTAAGAAAAAGAGGACATGCCAGTGATAACACTGATGCTCAGCCCACCAGTTTGGGCCACTTGAATGAAAGTTTGTACATTTAACTCTAAAGTCTTTGCTTATCTCCTGACATTTGTCCACCAGCAGTGGGTTCATGAACTATCTCAACAACCATCAAAGCTGATAATGTACAGTTATGTAAAAAATAGTTTCATATAACTCTATGCAGAAACTCAGGTGTGTTAATACAATGCCACAATATTCACAAGAGTGGATGTCCTAGCAAATATATCCCAAGATCACAGTGTGCAATGCTCAGAGAAAGGGCAAGAAGAGCTACATCCCTTCGCTGCTGTTAAACGTTAGCATTCGTAACAGTACAGTTAGAAAAAGACTGGAAATTTCATGATTGCAGAGTCCTGTGAAAACTTTCTTTTTCACAAGCCTCTGTATATTGTGTATTCTTTAGATTAAATACATAATTTATTTTTACATGTGTAAAATGAAAGCTTGGCAAATTGCAAAGGACCTGCACTTTTTGGCATACATTACAATCCTATTTTTCTGGGTGAACATTGCTCCTGTGATGCAACTGTTGGTATTTTAACAGATGAAGAAAACCTTGTTGATTTTTCTATTAGTAATTGTTTAGGGAACAGAAAACGTGTGCAAAACAGTAGTAGTTGTAACTGTTAAATACAGTTACAGTTAGAATAATGTTGAATACTGTTTAATTTTGTTCCATAAATTATGAAATTTTACTTTTTATATTCAAACTTAAAAGCATGGAATTAATTACTATTCATTTCCTGCAAAATTCAACAACAGCGCTATTAAGAAAGGTCTACATATCATGATTTGTTCTTAATGAGATTATATACTATTGACTTTAACCGTAAATAATAGCACAGAAGACTGAAATTCTATTTTAAAAATGTACATTTCCCTGAACAATACTCTGTCCAGGTGGTGTACTGAATGGATTATTTTCTTAGCACATTAAGTTCAGTTATTTATGGAGTTGTTACGAAACTTATTTAGCTTTGAATGAGCAGACCTTGAGAGATGATAAATGTGCTAACAATATTGACTTTATGAAAAAGAAACCCTTGATACAACTGTATTTTCCCATGTAGAGGTGAATATTTCATAATGTATGGAAAGGACTGAATTACATATTTAGCTTATTACTTATACATGCACTGAGATGCACTCTGTTTGCTCCAGCAAAGTAATTACTGCAAAGTCGCTCATTATTACGATACCTAATTCAGAAATGTTAGTGACTAACTAGCACAGTGAAGAATTTAGCAAATAATTGTGACTTTTGTTAGACACAGGTGGCCACAAACAAATTTCTAGTACGTGTGTAAGTGTGTGTGTTGCTTAATTAATAGATAAAAATATATATATATGCACATCCGGTCAACCACACCTCAGAAAGATGGCCACAAGCGACCACATGCTCAGTAAATACCTCAGGCAGCAGAAACCCAAGAAGGAAGAGGAGCAAGAGAAGGAACCTTCATGGAAGGACAGGCCACTGCACGATATGTACCACTGGCAGACAGAGGAAGTGGCTTACATCCAGAAATCCTACCAGTGGCTGGAAGAAGCTGGACTGAAAGACAGCACCGAGGCACTAATCATGGCAGCGTAGGAACAAGCTCTCAGCACAAAATCCATAGGGGCTGGGGTCTATCACACCAGGCAAGACCCCAGGTGCAGGCTGTGTAAAGATGACCCTGAGACAATCCAGCACATAACAGCAGGGTGCAAGAC
>VUQG01014304.1:0-13141 GCA_015106755.1 Etia nguti | reverse complement strand
CGCTGGGCTGTCCAAATTACGGACAAACAGTATCCCGCATTCTTGATTTTTATTTCACAAACACTTCTTATAATGACTAACTACTCCTGACATTTTGGCGATGTTAGCTGTTTATACAGTAAAGTTACCGTGGGATACAAATAATATCAGGCTGATCCTGCCACGATTTGTTACCCCTGTCCAAATCACGGACAAACAGTATCCCACAGCTGTTTATGTTTTTGAACCCATTTTGCACAGAGAGACATTTTTTGAAAAATGTATTGATAGCAATGTTGAATATTATTACGCAGGAAAAAACAACTACATGTAAAATAATTACACCATGACGCCTCTGCCTTTCTAAATGGAGGGACAGTAACTGCGTGTGTTACGTAAGCGTGTAAAAACTGAAGATAGTAAGATTAACAGTAGCAGTATTTTGTCTCGATCTGCCATTATAGAAATTCATCTCATGTAAACAATAACGTGGCGTACAGCGTGACGTCAAAAAAGGCGCACAACTTTGATGTTGCGTGACGAACTCTCTATTCCTCGTCTACACGTAAACGCAAAAACTGAGTTTTCGAAAATCTCCAACCTGGCAGGAGTTTTTAAAATCTCCGTTTTCGGTGATTAACGCCGTTTACTTGTGCACGAAAGGCCCAAACACATAGAAAAAGCTGCGAAAAGCTGCGTTTTCAAAAATAACCGTGTAAGTGTGGACGTAGCGTAAAAGAGTTAATTGTTTATTTTATTGCTACCTGTAATTTATTGCAGTTTTCTCGTATTTATTTAATTGTTTACAAATGGTTTGAGCTGTGAAATAAACTGCAATGGAGTTATGGGTGTGTGTAGTTGGAGGATGTGTTTGTGCAGGGGGGCGCGCGAGGATTTTCTTGTAAAACAAAGGGGGGCCTAGCGGAAAAAAGTTTGGGAACCACTGACCTAAACTATGAAGGAAAAACTGAACAGCTTTTGAGTGAACTGTCCAATTTCATTTGATCTCCTGAAAACAGGGGGCTGTGTATGTCTGTAATTCCCCAGTGGTTAATGCAGTCTTTTAGTTCAGCGCCTCAGATCAAAGCTGCAAGACTGAACTGCATCTGTTTTTTGGGGTTTTTTTTTTTTTCATTTCAAATCTATTATAGAGCTAAAACTATGAAAAGTTTGACACTGTCCAAACATTTCCAGACCTAACTTTAACAGATGCACAAGATGTCTGCTGGTGGATGTTGTGAGGCAGTTTCCTTGTATTGTTGCATCCAGAGATATTGGTTTGTTATCATTCAGCATTTCATTAAATATTTTTCCTTCCTGAATGTTAACCCATTGCACCACATGCAACAATTTCTTGTTGTATTGTCTGTTTGCAGGCTTTTGGGCTGTCACCTGTTGGTCGAGACAGTGACATGAAATATATTCAAGCTGAAGGTGAAGACTTGAAATCCATGAAAGGCCTGTGGCTACCGTGGTTCACCCATCATACTGACAGATGCTTGCTTTTCCACATCTCCTCTCTTTTGTTTTCCTTTTCACATCTTCTCCTTAAATGCAGTGGCCATTGTCAAGCCCCCCAGTCTTGGGTGTCTATATTTATTTATATATTTATCCTGTCCCCTGAAGTCACAAAATGTCTGTCGCATTTCTCTTCCACTCCCCACTTTTCCCCCTCTTTTTTCCTCCTCTTAGCTCAGCGTCTCTTCGAAATTTTCATCTCATCTTACCTCTGTGTCCCACTATCTTATCATCTTTGGCCCTTAGATTGGATTTCCTACCTATTGGGATACCATGCCAAAGGGAAACATTTTGATGAATTTTGCATCACTAGCGCGCGCACACGCACGCACACACACACACACGTAGATATTAAAGACATGTATGTTACTCATTTATACACACCTGTCAATTCTTTTTTTTTCACACAGACATCCCTTGTGGGGGAAAAATATGTCATTCATGTATCATTTATACTGCCTGGGGCCAAACTGTTAAGGTGCTTTGACACTGCTCATCATCTGGGAAAAGGCACTTTCTTGCTTAGACACCTTCCCTCCTCCAATCCTCTTTCAAATCATTAACCAGAACATAGGAGCATCTCAGACAGATTAGAATCCATCATAATGATGAAACCTCGTTGCAACGCCTCCATCATTGTAGGTGTTGTCGCCCAACAAAGCAGACATGAATGAGATTTTTGTAAATCCTTTTATCATGTCTTGTAGCCTAACTAGCGTTACTTTTATCTGGAGTCGAGGCCTATTGGACAGGACCAGATTGACAAAATTACACATCTCCAGCAATGTTTGAAGCCAAATCTGCAACAGATGGAAGCAGAATCCTCTCCAGATCCCAAAATAAACCCAGTTACTCTGCCAAAAGTCGGCCCGCTGTATATAATGATCCTCTGGAGTTGTAGCTTAACAATAGGTTGGTTGAAGAGGAGGCTAGCGCAACTCTGTGTAAACCAAATGTTTCATTTCACAGTAAAGATTAATTTGGCATGTGGAGTTGCTGTGTATGAGTCTATCCCAGCTGGGCTACAGTGAATCGGAGGAAAGGAGCCACGTCAGTCTCTCAGGTGATAGATTGGAAATCAAAGTTCTAATCATACACTCTGTGCAGTTGCCTAGCAACAGGCTTCCCCTTGCTGAACTTGTCTGTTGGCTGAGAAGAAGCAAAGATGAGAAGATGATGAGCCAAACAGGGAGAGCATGTGGAGTCCGAGCCAAACTCCATGACATGCCCAACCGAATGGGTTTTTATTATTTACGGAAACAGAAACAATGATGTGTTTCAAATCAGGAACGGGGAATTAAAAAAATATGCCGTTCAAATATTTTTTGAGTAGTTTCCACAGTGCCCCGTTAGTTTTTTTTCTGTTTACAAAAATAATGCATTCATAGTCATAATTTTTCCCTTTTGATATAGAAAATTTTAAAAAATAAAACCCTCTGTTAGCAGTAGAGCTGATTGCTTTAAATTGCTACTGCATAGCAGCAGCACAGCCCACATGATATGCATAGTGATGTATAGACTTACTTCTTTATAAGTCATAATGTGAGCAGCTAGCTGTGCAGTGTGTGCACCATCTGCACACACATTACAGCTAAAAACACAGCTTGGTGAACTGAAAACATCACTTTCATCAACCTTTAAAACCACCAAAAATCAAGAGTTCTCACAACCAACATTTTGAAGTTACTATTGGATTTCATTAAATCTAATAATTACTCTTACTTAACATGTGCTACACTTGCCAAACTATTCTCATTAATCATTATCAGTCTGGCAACAACTGGAGGAGTGATTGGGGATATGTTGAGACAAAGACATCTTCTTGGGGATGATTTTGAAGCATTAACTTAATTTCTTGCTTGGTTAGTGAATGAAGACACAGGCTCTTTTTCTACTGCAATTTTATTCTGCAGTGGGAATAATCAATTCTTTTGTTGCCTGTTGCTTTGGAGAAATTTGAAACTGATTTTGTCCAGTGTGGTTGTCCATGCCTTTTATTATGCTGGGGATTTGTGAAATTTGGATCTGTTAAAAGAACTTGAATTAAGAGGGGGAAGAAAACAGAATTTAGTTGAATGCAATTTGCAATCTCCTAACATCTAGCGGTGAGATTTTACACACTGTAACTTTAAATCTTTTTTTTGTTCACATATTCATATTCATCTGGCAAGTAGTTGCTGCTTAATGCATGCTTATGAACATTTACTAAAAATGAGCTTTTGAATATAACCCATAACATATATGTTGTCCTGCTGGCACAGCTTCAGGAAGGAAATAAAGCACAGTAAACTGCTTTGTTTCCATTGTGGTGTTGGTGAATAATCCTTTAGGAACAGCTCCCTTGACCAACAGTGCAATAAATATAATTGGCCATATTCACATGAGATTTGTTGTTTTGGTTCAAAAAATTCAAAATTAGAAGAAATATCAAAATTCCATTTGATAAGGGCCTTCTTGAATAGCATGATAATAACCCAGTTTGATGGCTTAATGGTTTTTCTCACTTTTGTGATATTGTGATGTGACGTGAACAATACAGCCTTTGCTGCTTGAGGCAAGTAATTTTATTTATAGCATATGCACAAAGGTATTTTACCTCACCTACTAACTGCGGTACATACAAAGACACAATCCCCCTCGAGTTTAAAAATATTGCCTAAATGCCTGTTATCAAATGAAGGATTTATGATACAAGTTTGCATAGGTATTCACACTACTCATAATTACTCTTCGTATATTATAGCTTCCCTCTCTTTCACAAGAGAGCCCACAGATTGGCTTCTTCTGACACTGCCCCCTGGTGACAATAAATAGTTATGGTATGTCGATGGCAGTCTGTAGGCTCTGAGAGGACTCAGTGCACAGCCATGTTTAAGCAATAATGCAATACTAGGAGGTGTCTTTAAATACTCTCCTGACCTCACCATCTCACTATGGGCTATAGCCTCGATCATTGGAATTTATATGTGTATAAATATATGTATCAGCAGCAGTGATGAGTCATCTTTGTTGTCCCCTTTTTTCCCTAGTAAGACATGTTCAAGTAAGATTTTCTCATTGCTTAATTAATGACAAGTACAATAAAACATTCATAAAGAATGTAAACCATGGTGTAACCCTGCTTCAAAGTGCAAAAATCTTTTTTGAAAAATGCTTTTGGAAACATTTTAGCTGTTGTGCTTTGACAGTATATTATTAGTGTATTTGCCAATAAGGAGAAAATAGCTATCTGACATTGTCTGGGTATCTGACTGAGTAGCGGTGTTTTTCCCCGTTTTTCATTACATACATTTTCTACTACTGGAAAACAACTGCACATCAATGTTTTCTTAGCCTGATATACTTTTATAGAGGAAGAATAACACATTTTCGTTTGATATATTAATACCTTTTCTCTAAATGATGCAATTCCAAGTGCACACTCTTTAAATCTTTGCAGATAATTTAGCACAGTTTCCTGCCTGTGATATTTTACTCTTCTCTTATATTAAATGTCAAGCTTGTAGCCATTCGGGGGTTAGCCGAGGTCTGCGCAGCTCTCTGCTTTAGCTTGTGATCTGCTCTGTGAATGCGGTTTGCACGGGCACAGATGGATGTCAGGATGGCCAAATGGAGAGTCGACCCCTGCAGTGAAGGCTGGTGCACTTTTGACTAACAGTGGATCACAGCATCTGTGACATTCCGAAAGCCCTCAACATCACAGTCAAGTGAAGGCATTTTCACCCATGTGAAAATGGCTTTCAAAAGGAGTTATTACTGCACTTCCTGCTTTCCTGCCACCTTATGCTCCCACATTTTATTTTGACCTCATGTGTATTTAATAACAACAAACAGATGAAATCAAAGGGAGCTTTGGCCATCACTAAGTCCTATAAGATTCAGGAAACAGGTTGTTGAACTTTTTTTGTTCTGAAGATGAGGCATTTACTGTAGCCTCTGTACCATCTGGCTAAGATGGATCAGTGTTTCTTTGAACTCAGTGAACAGTAGCAACATCACTTGCTCATAAACTTGCTATTTCAGGAAAACTGTGCCACAAAGTTTGTTAAATACTATTACAACCAGAAACCATGAGTTGTTGTCGCCACTGCTGTGTACAGTACATACTTTCTGTGCCTATAAAAGCATAGGCATAGAAAGTAATACATAATGGAAATCAAATAAGATTTATTAAAGAAAACCTGGCTCTCTTATATATTACTAAAAAAATCAATACAGGAACATTTTGAAAACACATCAGAAAAAAATAAATCATACTGGACATCTACACTGATATGGACTAGGTAATATGTTAAGGATGAAAGGATGTCACGCTGTTTGATGGAAATGAAAGTTATCAATCTACAGAGGTCTAAATTCAAAGACACCCTGAAAATCAAAGTGTAAAAAATGACGTGGCAGGCTAGTCCATTTTTCCAAAATATCACTGCAGCAACTCGAAATGGTACTCAGTAGTTTGTATGGCCCCCATGTGCTTGTATGCATGCCTGACAATGTTGAGGCAATGTTGCTCTTAATGAGACAATGGATGGTGTCTGGGGGATCTCCTCCCAGATCTGGACCAGGGCATCACTGAGCTCTGGGACAGTCTGAGGTGCAACCTGGCAGCCTTGAATGGATTGAAACATAATGTCCCAGCGTTCTTCTGTTGGATTTATCTCAGGCAAACAGTGGGGGGCAGTCAATGGTACCAATTGTTTCATCCTCAAGGAACTGACTGCATACTCTCCCTACATGAGGCCAGGCATTGTCGTGCACCAGGAGGAACCCAGGACCTATTGTGCTAGTGGCTGATAATGGGTTCAAGGATTTCATCCTGATACCTAATAGCAGTCAGGGTGCCGTTGCCTAGCCTGTAGAGGTCATTGTGTCCTTCCATGGATATGCCTCCACAGATGCACCACCAAACTGGTCATGCAGCACGATGTTACTGGCAGCAAAATCTTCTGTGCTCAGAGTGAACCTGTCAGAAGCTGCTCGGTGCTGCTCTCATCTGTGAGAAGCCCAGGGCACCAGTGCTGGTCCTGCTAATTCTGGTATTCTATGATTAATGCCGGACTCTACGGTGCTGGGCAGTGAACACAGGGCTCACTAAAGGATGTTGGGTCTCCGAGTCTGTTTACATCCGTTTGGTCAGACACACTCACACCAGTGTCCTGCTGAAGGTCATTTTGTAGCTCTGGGAGTGCTCATCCTGTTCCTCCTTGCACAAAGGAGCAGATACTAGTCCTGCTTGTTCACTTCTCCTAGATGGCACGTAGAGTTGGACTACCTGTGCATCCTCTGTAGGGTTCGGGTATTGCCTCGTCCTACCAGTAGTCACAATGACCCTAGCCAAATGCAAAACTAATGAAAAAAACAGTCAGAAGAGATGAGAAGGGAAAAAATGTCCGTGGGCTCCACCTGTAAAACCATTCCTGTTTTGGGGGTTGTCTCACTGTTGCCCCCTAGTGCACCTATTGTTAAATTCATCAACAGCAAAGCAGCTGAAACTGATTAAAACCCCCCTCGCTACCTAACTTACCAGATCAATATCCAAAAAGTTTAACTGACTTCAGCTTAACTACTATACTCTGATTTAAAAAGGGTTCCTTTACTTTTTTGAGCGGTCTATAACGAGTCACAAACACCGCAGAACTTCAGACTTTAAACCTTGTTTCTTCTCTAGTTACTGCATGGAACAGGTGCTACCCGTAGATGACGGATGCCTGATAAGTTAGAGCTGTCATCCAGTCTCTTTTGTACACAAATCCTTCATATCGGCAGAAAACTGCCAAGATGGAAAAAAGGGCAATAAAAGGAAGTGAACATGCAGCACCCAGCGGTGATGTCCTCATTTCCTCCCCACCGGCCTGTTTGATTACAGTACTGTCAAAGCTGAGCCCACTCAGTTGCATTCAAGATAACTACGTCTTTCTTTGATGATGCACACAATGTAAAACAGAGGCAAAAAAGCCAAAAAAAAAATCACAGGGCGCTCACGTTTTCTCTCCGCTTTATACAAATGTCAAGCATGAAAGTGAAACACGCACACATACACACACTTGTAAACATGAGTGTTATTTTTCTTATCTTATGCACTGTCTTTATCCTATTTTCCCTCTTCGTCTTTTGCTTTACACTCACACGTTATCGCACGTCCACAAATTCTCAGCTTCCCCCCCGTCTCAGGACTTTCATGACATGAGCAAAAAGCTTCAATTTATCCCCAGCGAGAGCCCCTATTCCTTCTCATTTTTCCAGCACACCCAAACACATGACGAGAACACATGTATTATCTGGCTTTTGTTAGTGTAAGCCACAGTGGAAATGAAGCTGTGTAAATGTGTCCGTGTTGTGTGATGAGTGTCTGTGTGTTTCAATGAGTCACATGTCAAATGTGAAGTGTTCTGTTACAAAAAAAAATTTAATGAAGGTGGCTCTGCCAGCAGTAAAGAGGATTCAGTGCAGCGTGGAGGCACAGATTCAATTAGCTTTGTGGGCGCCATGAAATGGTGATAATACAGGCTGGTTATGTCAACAAGCATCAAATCTTTCTTAGCTTCTTCTTCTTCTTCTTTTTTTGGAGACTGCTTCTATCTCCCTTTATCCTCTTTCTTTCGCTGTATACTGCATCTTTTGTCCTTCATGTGTGATGGTGTTGGGGGTCACTGAGGCTGTAAATCCTTGGTAGCGGGACACGTAGCCAACGCCATTCATCAATGTAATTAGCGTTCGGCATACGACCCTGCTGCTACGGACATGGCTGCCTGCTTTCTGACAGGCTATCTAGCTCTCTCCACCCCCCCTTCATTCCTTTCTTGTTGTGTCTTTGTTTGTCTCCCCAAGGATGTATGTGTACACCTGTCGCAGCCATTTCACCTGATCTGTGCGATTGACTCCATGCAGTAAAACTTTGTGTGAATTTGTGTGTTCGCATGAGAGAGAGAGAGAGAGAGAGAGAGAGAGAGAGAGAGAGAGACAAAGTGGTTTTGCGAGGTTTCAAAGGGTGTGTGTGTGTGTGTGCGTGTGTGTGGGTAAGGCTACTGGCGCAAAGAGGGAGCGAGCAGGCCATGATATTGTGACATTTGTTCATTTGTCATTTTGGTTGAGTGGTGCAGTAATTACTGCCACTGAGGGCTCGCTCTTGTGTTTGGGGCTCAGCCAGAGAGCAAAGAGTGCTGTCAATGGGAAAACAGTGGGAGAGTATGGAAAAATGCAGTTTCTCCGGAGGGACCACTTTGCTTTGTCCCCTCATCGATAACACCCCCATTGTGTTAACAGTTTGAGTTGTTGCTAAAATTACAGTATGTTGGTTTATTTATGACATTTTTTTAGGGGGCTACATTTAGACAAAATAGGATTTCTGCTCTCTAATTTGAAAATGCAAATGCAAAAAAGCAACAGTGGACTGGAGCACCTGGCAAAGACAAAATGCTTGAAATCTTCTCGTGCTTTCCTTCTACCAAGCCTCTTATACAAGGTTGCATAAAGACACAGTGCTGCCTTTATGCTTGTTCTTTTATTCGTCTGTTTTCTCCCACGTCCTCATCCGTTGCACCTACTTTCTTTCATAGGCTTTTGTTAATTGCCAGGTCTTGGTTGAAGAGGTTACGAACGCTCCAGCTCTCCACAGTGAATGAATGTAGCTTGTTGACTTCAAGTCGCACTGGAGTGTGCATTCAGAATACCAGAATGCCAAGTCTATTAAAGTGGGAAGGGTTCATTTGTCACAGTTTCCACTGGTGTTGCTGTAATGACCAGGTATGTGGGTGATGAATGGCCCGACCTTTTCCTCCCCCTTATAATCAAGTGTTCCTGCTAGATTCCTATGCCTAATTTGTGGATGTCCTGGATGCAGAGACAGTTCAGAATGTGTTACTGAGTGTTGTGAATCTTATGTAGTTACAGAGATCTTTATTTACCATATGAATTCTTATTAATTTGATGTCTCTTCATATTATTGTGATGTCTTGCAGCACTTTGTGTGAGTTCAGGTTAAGGTATGACAGTTCCTCGAAAGCTTGATCTGAAATAAGAATAAACTACAGGAGCAAGACATCCATCTACAGGAAGAACAAGACTATTTAGTAGTGCATACATATGTAGCCAATGTAACATCACTCATTAGGCAGGTCACATCTTAAATCTTGTGTTTTAAACACTGAAATCAATGAACATAATGGCTGAAAGTATATGTGATGGAGAAATCAAGCATGCAGCTATTGTTAGTCACAAGTTAGCTCATCTTAATTTTATTAACTCAAAATGATGAACATGTATTACAAAATGAATACCATATTGTATTCAATGAGCTTCATGTTAGAGTGATAAAAAAAAAAAATCTGCAAGAGTAATGGCTGAACTGGCCTTCATCATCTATAAATGTAAGGAGTTTGAAACCACTAGGACTCTTCCTGGAGCTGGCTGCCCAGCCAGTCTGAGCCATGGGTGTAGAAGGGCCTTAGTCATGGAGATGACCAAACTTCTTCTATTTATTAAAGTAATATGCATGTTGAACTTTAACATTTTGAACAAGTGAAGTGCTGTGTGTACTTTCCGGGTGCGCTGTATGTTAGTGACCAAAGCAGTCACAGCGAGGATTTTGCCAACCAGATGGAGAAAACATGTTTTTCTTTAGTGACAGGTGGTCACCAGGCCTCTGTGATTGGAGCCTTGGTAATCTTTGTCACAGTGACCCCAGCATTTGAAGTAAACAGTGAACTGACAGGCTGCATTTACAACTGAAGAACACCAACTGAAGCATTTGAGGTGAACTGAAGGTAAAAAATGTTATTCCTGATTTATTGTTTTAATATGATCCAGGTAAGTTAAAATATAGGATGTACAGTATAGATGTTTAAGGTACTTTCAAACTGGCTTCACTTTTCAGATCTGGAAGCTTGGATATAGTCTTTGGTAAGGTCCAAATATTTGCATGCACAATTTACTAGCATCTTTAGTCTAGTTTTAGGGAATACTAACTGTATCCATGATTTGTCTCCATGGTCACAAATTGTGTTGCTTCCAGTTTTAAAGAAGTTAGAAAATCATGGCTTTGGTTAAATTATAAAAATCGGGTTGGAAGTTCCATTTTTAGGTTGCATCTGTAACAACTCTAATCAAAAGACAGTCTCTCAAAAATGTGGCATGAAACCTGAAACATACCGGTTTCTAAATTGTGCTGTTATGAAAAAGAAAAGAAAATTGGATCAAATTTTGTCACAATTTTACAAATTGCTGCAAATTCAGACAGGCCTTGTAATCTATTTCTACAAGCAGAATGGATGTGCTAGTTTCAGATGATCTAAATTTGGACATTTTCTACAATACAAAAAGGAAAGAAAAAAATCAGTTGAACCAAAATTAGACAGGAAATTATTTGGAACAGCTACACAGTGCTACTGCTAATATTTTGTTAAAATGCTGTGAAGTTCTTGAATGAACTTCCAGTCATTTGTCTATATAGAAGTAATTCTCCATGTCGAATTTTCACAAATCTCGGTGTGCTTGCATTGCCAATCGTCACACTGACAAATGCTTTTTTGGATGGCTGATGAGGTTTGAAGGGAAGTGAGAGTTTGTGGAGAGTCCTTCATGTCTGTGGTCCCACGATTCAAGCGGCAGTAACCTGAAGTTGTACTCCATTGTAAAGTTAGCTGAGAGAAGCCCAGGTTACGTCATCAATTTTCTTTACTAAGGTAACATAGACAAAGTCAATATAAAGAATTTGTGGCTTATTTGATATAGACTCCTTCAGTATTAGTTTATACTTAACTTAAATACTTCCATTTTGAGCTGTTACACCTCTACATATAAGCGAGACAAATGCACTTGTATTTAGTCACTTGTAACAGGTATCTGCTTGTTGCTTTCAGATGAAGCTTTTACATGTAACATATGGGATCAGTAGTCTGATATTACTGATCTCTGGTATATTGTAAGAGTCTGCTTTCATTTTCAGTTTGGCACTGTATCCACTTTAAGTGATTTCCATGGGGGTGGGGATTTGATTTTCCTTAACCAATCACTATAGAAAAAAACAATCTCTACCTAAATCAATGTCATTGTGGAGCGAAGCCAAGGAAAATGGTTCAGCAGGCTCCTCCATTTATCACACAATAGCTATGCCTCAGGGCTGCTAAAATTATGAAGCACTGTCCATTTAAATGTCTGTCTCATAGTGCACAGCTTGTAGACTGCATTAGTCCTACCTGCAGCACTGAGTGGCTAATTGTTAGACCTACAGCAGTGCTAAAAGTCAAATAGTCAGTCCTGAATCTGTTAGCGAATGAAACTGAAAGCGAATCAGTTTCATTGTCGTATTAATTTTTACTTTGCGACAAAGAGCTGAAAATGAAATCTACAGAATTCTGTCAATCAGGAGAATACATTTTTATACAGGGAGTTATATTAGCAATTAAAAAGAAATTCACCCAGATATGAGAGGAAATAACATATAGAAAAGCACACACCAGTGTAAAGCTCATATACAGGTACTATGCAAAGTTACATTTGCACTGTTTTTTCCTCCAGGCACTTTGCTCTACAATGTTCCCTTCTAATTCTGTCATTCCAGATGATTGAACTGAGAGCAAAACACACAGAGGATTATGCCCCTCTTCGATCGTGGACAGGCAGAAAACCAAGGAATCACCATGTGTAAAGGCTGCCTGGCAAGTTCACTATAATCCAGGGAATAGAAGTACTGAGCAGAGTGTCTGTTCTGGGCCAGAGACAGTGGAAATCAAGACGGTGTAACATAGTTTCTCCGTTTTCTTTGCATTTAAATCTACAGATCAGTGACAAATACAAAGAAAAAAACAACAACCTAACAAATGATGTCTTCATGAGGTACTGAGTCATCAGTTCACACAACAAAACAGCAGTAATACACTTTGGCACTTTATCCTCAGGTTTTGGGAATTCTGTTAGAGGGAGTGAACACAAGTCTTTCAAAACATATGACCTTATTTATTTCATAGATGATGGTAGTTTAGTGCTCTGGGTAAAACAACCAAATGTGGCGCACTGCTTATTTAAAGAAGCCTGAATTTTTACGTTCCTCAAACAGTGCTAGTGTTTCCCTTTTTATGTGCAACTACGTTTGTACTTCGTTTTCAATAAATGCAGTATGCAGCTTATATATACACAAGGATGTTTCAGATTGTTTTGTTTGAATTAATTACCACTGCATGACCACCATTTCATCAGTACTGACAATAATGGTTCCCATACCAATTTATTCACTCATACCTTATAAGCACTCCCATTAGGGTAGAAATTTTACATCATGCAATGAATGTGACCACTCAGAGCAACTTTGTAATGATCTTCAGTTAACTATGAGACCAAGTGTCAACATGCTGCTCAGAAGTACCACCCTTATGACCGACATTAAAGTACAGTAGTATAGGCCTATTTAACACCACATACAGTTTAGACAGACAATTTTATTTCTTATATGAATGTTATTTATTTTAACTGTCATAAACAGGATGAGACAAGTAATAATAACTGTCACGTTCCTGGGACTGTTGATCCAGCGTTTTAAGTTTTAGTTTATTTTGATGTTGATGTTTATGTTTAAGTTCATTAGGTTAGCAAAGTTCATTTGTTTATTAGATTCCTCTCATGTTTTCTTCCCCTGTATTTAAGTTTCCCT
>VUQG01014300.1:37312-54172 GCA_015106755.1 Etia nguti | reverse complement strand
TGCTATCACTTCCAACATAAATGAAGACAGAAAACTAAACAGCAGTGACTTTTGTAGGGTTACTGAAGTTGGGCTAGCTGGTATATAATGATGTGCTACATGATCGCTAGCGACACAGCTATGTTAGCATAACATTAGCACAGTGAAGCTGGAGGATTAATGCTAACTATTTTCCACTCGATAAAAGTTAACGTGAGGGTTCCCGATGGTTAGAGACAAATGCAATCGCATGGCAGGATGCTGTAAACGGACCAAACTTCAGTCAGGAGAACAACCGAGATAATCCATCCACAATATAAGGTTAGTCATTAATACACTGCAACAACATGGAGCAGCTGCGAAAGAATTCAACATTAATGAATCAATGGTACGGAAGTGGAGGAAGCAAGAAGAATGAGTTGAGTACAGTTTGACTTATCTGTTTTGTTTCGCTTAATGCACCTTATAATCCGGTGCGCCTTATGGTCCAAAAAATACGGTACTTTTAATCATTATTCTAAAAACTACAAGTAAACTTTGGACTTTTCTCTCTGCCTCTCTCTTTTTTTTTGTCTAAGATGAGCTCAAAGTAATGCATTATTCCACTGTTACAAAAAGTAATCCTGCCTCTCAAAAGACTCATCCTATAGCTCCATGTAGAAATATTTCTCAAAACTCCAATATGAATCACAGCATGTTGAAAGCGCTCCCAGGAGGAGCCTCAGCCCTGTGGGTTAGTCATCTCTGGAACAGTCCTGTGCGTCCCCAGAGGGCCTGACAGTGATAGCTGCCTCTGCTCAGAGAAAGGAAAAGCACTTAGCCTCCTGAGGAGTCTCCTCAGTGCCGCAGGGAGAGCAGTGACAGGGGACGCCACAGTGTCAGCAAGTCTGTGCTTTATGGCGCTCATGAAAGCAGTTCAAGGTGCTGGATCCCGGGTCAGGGTTAGGAGAGAGTGAGCGGAGGAGGGTCAGAGGTCAGGCTTTGATGGAGGATACCAGTCAGCCTTGGGCTGCAGTTTGATTGACTAGTGCAGGTGTGAGGAAGCAGGGTGATGGTGGGGATGGAGAGAGTTACGGCTGCTGCTTGATGTGTGTGTTGGCAAGGTGTATATGGATGCTATCTGAGAGAGCTACAACCCACTGAGCTTTTGATCACTTTGCAGGCGGCTGCTGGAGAAAGAGGGACTTGCTGAGAGCTTTTACTCACCCAGAGAGAGAAAGACCAGAGGGTGTCCTGACACAGGTGGATGCTGGGAAATATGTGAAAAGGCACAGCTGTTTTAAAACACAATGAGAAATACACTGAGACAGCTCAGAAATATCTACAGAAAGAAAATTCAAAAAACATCCCTGGAGTTCCTCTAGAGGCCAAAATCATCTTTCAGGAGTCGATGGGATGTTTCCACAGCGGAGAGCAGATATACTGTAGAGGAAAAGGGAGTAAAAGGGAGTGAGCACCCACAAATCATAGCAATAAAGACTGCAGACTCCAAGTTTACCCAACTGAGTGGCCACTGAACAGACCACAGAGGATGAGCGGAGGAGGATTAGGGAGAAAAAGTGGATTAAAAAGGAAGGGAGGAGTGAGAGCGAGAGCGAGGTGAGTGGAACAACTGTGTGTTCATTCCTCCCTGTGACCTCCTGTTCTGCACTGTCAACCAGCAGGAATCCATGGAGGATGAAGACGTAGGGAGTGGAGGCATTAAAAAAAAAAAGAACGTGATGGGAAAAAGGTGAGCTGGAGAAGGAAAAAGTGACAGGAGTGTCTTAAAAGTGATGACAGACACTAGATTTGTTTGGCATGGTTACAATAAAAAAATGTTTATGGCTGCATTTCTGAAGGGATTATAAAAATGATTCATCATCTTTCCTGTAGTATGAGCGGGATAAAGATACGCCTACCCATTTCCAGTTCAAACATAAAACCCGCAGAATGCACCAAGTTTGGACTCGCATGCTTTTACATCCAGAGCAAAAGAAAATCAGAGGTGAATCAGACTGAATGTTGGTCCTAAATTGGACCTGTCTCCTGTTCCTGTTGGGTGAATGTTCATTTTAAACAATAAACACGGACAAAGTGTCAAATAACAAGCCCAAAGCTGAGGCTTCACACCTCTCTAAACACTCAGTTTATCAAAGTTTTTTCTACTCTTGACCCCGTATGATGTCACAGAGTGGGGACGTACCTAGTACTGTACACTCAGAGCACAGCAGCGCCACCAAACTGCTGTTCAAACCTTGTGTTCAAGAAGAGCAGCCAATCAGAAGATAGCTGTCTTAAAGGAGGAGGCACTAAAGCAGATATATAATCAACTGATGGGATGCTCCAGGTCCCAGCATCAGATAAAGAAGGATTGTTTTGAGCTGGGAGTCATGCAAAGCTGCCCTAGTAGAGTCGCAGGATAAAATATGGACACCATAGAGCTCGTATGCAAATGTCAGCATCGCTGCGGTCCACGTACCAGTTGTGAGCGTCATTAATAACACTGGTTTTGTGTGGTCACACAGAGCTCCATTAACAACTACCAATCAGAAAATAACGAATTTAAAATGTGGCAGAAAAGCTTTTAACGAGAACGGAGGAACATGAGCACATTACTCAAATTTTAATGTCCCCACATCGGCTCCCCATTTGTTTTAGAATTGATTTTAAGTTTTTGCTGATTACTTTTTAGACTCTTCATGGCCCCAGAATATAAAGCAGCTCTGCTTTTTAAAACAGTCCACAGCGTGAGATCCTCAGACAGGAGCCTGCTGACAGTTCCCACCTTAAAAACCGAAGCAGTAATACGCACTCATCCAGGGTTCGTGTCAGACTGTGATAAACAGCAGAGAACAGGGCCAGGCAGTTTTCACTTTCGGCTTGTCTTTGCTGTTTTAGCACATAATGCCAAATGTAACATCACTGACCGCTCAAAGTGCTTTAATAATAAATATATTTTATCATCACTGTTGTAATGCTCTTTCTGAAGAGAGGCTGTATGTAATCGGTTTGTTTGTTTGTCTGTCTGTCTGTTTGTTAGCAGTCTAGCATCCACAGTATCGTGTTCAAATTTGTGTGATGGTAGATCACCAATCACAGCTCCAGCTGATTTTCGTGTGTGCGTGTGTGTGTGTGCGTGTGTGTGCGTGCGTGCGTGTGTGTGTGAAAATCAGTTCAAGGTCAGACCAAATGTGAAAATCAGTAAAAATCAGTAAAACAATATGCTAAACCTTGAGGGACATCACTAGTTAGCTTAGCTTAACATTTGACCTTGACCGTCACTGTTAGCATCCAAGGTCAAAGAAATCATATTGAGTGATATATCATATAAAAGAGCATGAAGAGAGCTGTCCAACACACTTTTTATGTTTTAATACAACACCCTATGATGTAACAGTGACGCCATAATTTAGCAAAATTACACACTGCATAAATATATCTTAAAATCTCAAGTTTTTATAGGTTGTAGAAGCCAAAGATTTGAGCCAGTTCTGCTCCAGTCATATGGGCAAAGATAATTAAATACAGCATTTTAGTATACAATGCGTCAAGGTGATAGGTCAAAGGTCAGACATCGGCATATTGTAATAAAAGAAGGCTGTTTTTCCGTTTTTCATCAACAATGATGCCATTTGGAGGGTGATATATGCTCCCCAGTGTGTGACAGGAATCTGCTGCATGTTTCTTTTTGACAACAAACGCCCTCCAAGGAAAAAAAAAAGAAAACAGACCCAAACCAACAAAAAAGTGATCCTACTAACAGCTATTGTGTATGTGTGTAACCAGAGCCTGATGTCTTATTCCTCTGAGCTCCATTGTGGTCCAGAACCCATTAAAAGCACATCAGTGAGGCACACTGTTGCACACAGTGATATGAGCCTTCATTACCATGAACACACACACATTTTGATTCATCCCAGTACACTGTACTGCTGCTGCTGTAATGCTCAATTTAGAACAGCAGCTGAAAATAATCCCTAACAGTTGCATTTCCTCATGTTTAGGCAGCCTTCGTTAAAAACTTGGTACGAAACAGGACGCCGGGGATAAACTGGTTTCCATCTGAATGCCACAGAGTCAAAATAACTTTGCTAACAACAGCTTAAATACAGAATAAATGACAGTGAAGCGGACTAGACATGCACATCTGTACAGGGAATCCATCAAATGAAACCAGTTTCCAGCTCATCCACTGATTTTCTCGTGTTTGGGTGGTGTTTTTATGAGTAAATGTTTCAGTGAGACAGCATTTTTTTTTTTATACAGAATAGCAGTTCGGATCTTCTGTCTGTGCTCATCTACATTAAGGCACCGAGGTAATGAGACGTATTGGTTTTAGTTAACCAGATGGTTTTTTGGCAGGCGTGCTCTTTTGAAAGCTCAGTTTTGCAATACCATGCGGTTAACGTTGTTGCAGGCTCTACTCTAACGCAAACCATGATTTATTTTCTAAACCCCACCAAGTAGATCTGGTGCCGGAACCTAACCAAGTGCACACAACTAGGTCCAAAAATAATATAAAAATATAACAGGAGAGGACCACAGAGACATAAATCCAGTCCCTGTGACTTTCCACCGCCACACCTCCTGCCTCCTAATGTGAACTTTGTAGCTCTTTAAAAGAGAAATCTGTTATGTTTTTATTTCAAGCTTATTTCAGTTATTTAAATCTTTTTATTCATCCTTTTATCGTAAAATGCCGTATGAATAACACACCTGACAGTATAATGTTGTCTGTCTCACTGTCCTGGCCTTAAAAACAAACTATTCTCCATTCCATTCCATATAGACTAGCTTTGCATGAGTCATAGTTCAAAATCATCCTTCTTTAACTTATACATCTCTCTGTCTGAAACAAGCCACTTTAGCTCCTGTGAGATGACCCCGTCTGTCATTTTATGACATCATAAAGATCCAAAAGTAGATCACAGTACATCCACTGACCTCGTTATTAGAAACCCGTCCATGTTTAATATGAACATCCACTGCTGTTAAGAGGATTTGTATGACAGGAAATAAGAGAGAGCAGAGTAGGTCTGTTTTAATTATGCTCTCTCCAAAAAGAACCATGAGCTATTTCTGGTGTGAAGAATTATGGAGGATTGGTTTAAGTTTAATGTTCAAATTGGCTCATTTTATGTTTTCTTTCTTTTTTTTAGTGTGTTTACCTGCTGTAAAGATCTGAGCAGGATCCATATGTCTTATATAAGGATCCAACAATCAGATTCTGCAGCAGCGTGCTATTTATATGCAGTTCCCTTTTATCACATTATATCTGCAAAGTGAAAGAATGTGGGCGAATGCCAACAAAACAGCTTGGAGCGCTTTTATTGTGAAACTAATGTGTTTTAGTGTGCTCGCTTTAAACATTTGGCCTGTTAATGAATATCTCCTTGCACGACTCCTTCTGAGAACATTTATCCATCCTGCTTGGTGTTCGTAAGAGTAATCCTTTTTTTAATCTCACGAACATTAAACTCATTGGTTAAGAGAAAGACCGTTTATTCACAGCTCAAACTCTCTAAATGGGACGCCCTTTTTTTCGGAGCATTTATACACCGTGAAGAGGATCTGACCATCTGAGAAGCTGCGTGGGAGGGTGAGCTGCTGTATACTGGCCTAATTCTCTCTATTACGATGTACTGTAAAACTACCTGAGCTGTGGCCTCGGTTCTCCACTATATAAATGCAGTATACAGTCTGGCTGGTATTTCCCCGCGGGCTGGTTGGTCAGCTTGACCTCTGTTAAAGCTTCCGTTTCTGTCACCAGCAGCCTGACTGAAATAAATTGGCTTTGGTCTCTACGGGGGAGTTTGCTGTTTCTGCAGACCTGAGGCCTTATTGGTAGAGCTGCTTTCTCTACGGGGAAAGTGTGTGGGTGTGTGTGTGTGTGTGTGTGTGTGGGCGTGTGTGTATGTGTGTTTGTAACCCTGACCCCAGAAAAAAGGTGTGTGTATGAATTGCTTTGACCTGAGAGACTACTGAAGTGTGTGTATGTGTGTGTGTGTGTGTGACTTCAGTGAAACCAGAACAGCTGAATAACCGTGACTTCTGCGTGTTGACATCAGCATGTGAGTTTCTGTGTGTTTGTGTGACCTCGAAATGCCCTGAGTGGGAGTGCAGGGGGGGAGTAGTCTTCGGAAAGCATCACTGGATGATTGTGGTCTGCCCACGCACCACGTGGGGTTTCATCACTCCGGGTGTGGCAACGCCGATGAAAAATTTCCTGCCACCATGCTCAGGAAATATGCAGAGACAAGACTAAAGCATTACTCAGAATGAAATACGATACAAAGGGGGTCAAGCTGGAAAGAAGACACAACGTGGATCACCAAAAGCTAACTCCTTAAGCTCAAGATCAGCATCAGGGCTTAGTCATAGTGTGTAATCCAAACCACACAGCACCATATTAATCACTAACCTCGTGTTGTGGATGGATCAAGTTTGGTCCATTTTTGGTGTCTTCTTAATGCCATATGACAACAAGTAGCACGTCATTGGATGTCAACCCGCCCGACTACACTAACGCTCCTTGGAGTGTAAGCATTTGGATCTGAAAATGGATAATGGCTTCATACTTAATGTGGATTCTTTGCACATTGTGAAATCTTCTGTTTACACAGTCACAAACGCTCTTTTCCTTACTCCCTGTAAAGGCAGCAGTAATTTCTCATGAGATGCTACATGAATCGTAATAGAGAGAATTAGGCCTACATCATTAAAGTCCAGTTGCTGATAACCAGGTGAGCAAAATCAGTCACACTGAATCACGACGAAGACTGATAATGAAAATGCAGAAAAAGGGTCAGGTGAATTCGGTCATGGCGATAAAGAGGAAGGGAAGTCAAAAGACAGAATGGGACATGAGGAAGTAACCAAAAGAGGAACAGAGAAAACTCACACAATTGCACAGACAGTGGGAACATAGAAGACACTGCAAAAAGAAACCAACATGGGAAAAACACAAAAAGTAGGAACTAAGTATTACAACAGAAACAGGATGTGCAGAGTGAGCATCAACTGAAAACAGTGCATTATTCTGTATGAAACAGACATTCAGATTCATTATTCATTAATTACAGAACTGCTGAGAGTTATGTGGACACGATGTGACCTGTGTTGGAGATACGACAGCCGGACTCACCCTGAGTTGGCACCATCAGTGAAAGGTGTAGGCCACACATTCATCGCTATCCAGGAAGTGAAATGCAAAAGAGGTTCGCTGTCTTTTGTTCAGCTTCTACCCGGCTGATTAGTTCAGCTGGATGGCAGAATGATAAAATAATAAGTAATTAGGGAGAAGTTTGAATGCGAAGTCATTTCATTTCTCCGCATTATGCATGGAGAAATGAAAGAAAGCCGTGAAATCCTGTGAGAGCTGCGCAGAGATGTCGAGGCTGAGAGGTTGCTGATCCTCTCCGTCATTATTCAGCACTTTAAAGTCAGGATGCCGCGGTACCTTTCAGCACAGGCGAGAGGCTGCGAGGGCGAGACACGCAGAACGCCAACTGTAGACTTCAGCCACGTGACGTGAATGTAAATGAGGCAAATCTTTACCCCATCTGGCTGTAACGTGGCTATGAGAGGCAAAGGCTGACGGTAATAGGGTGGTAGTGCGTGTGTGTGTGTGTGCGTGCGTGAGGCAGAGTTCATAAGAGTGAGAGGAAAGTTTCAACTATTGATTTGTTCTGCAGTAGCAGCAGTTTTATCATATCTTTGTTCTGACTCATTGCATCTGCTCCTACTTTGCATGTATTTCTATATCATATGTGGGTTGCTTGCTTGCGTGTGTGTGTGTGAATATTTATCAAAGCCATAGTCATGGGGCAGATGGTGAACCTCTACAGTGCATCTGTCCAGTCATCACATGCTAGAGCGTGATGACTGGACTCTTTATGGTGCAACCCTGTTTGGATCAGCTGCTGGTATCAGTATTGCTAAACTGACCTCGGTCAACCACTGAGCAGCTCTTAAGAGTTTCTGCAAACAAAGGAAGTTGTGTTTAGAGGAATACTCGGCCGTTTATCCCTTAAGTCAGAGAGAATGAGTGGACGCAGGAAAATCATCCTTTAAAAGATGTGCAAAGTTGGTTATGTCACAACATTGTTGACTGATGCTCTTTATTAGCTCTTTATTAGCTGTTTCTGTGATAACCAAAGCCAAATCCCACAATAAAATGTAATCATCGTACATTTCTGCAAACCGTGACCATCAGCATCACTTTGTCATTGTTACGATATGCTTGACAGCTGTGCAACATGCCAAAAAACTGCAAGCAACAAGCAAACTCTGAGGGCACGAATGAAAGAGATTTCAGTTACTAAAAGGAATGGGACAAATGCTCGCTATTCGAGAGACGTATGCACAAGAATCATACACTGTTTATAAAGACAAACATGGCTTTTATCTGAAAAGTGATTTTTTTTGTCAATTTATCTTTTATTTAGTGCACTTGAAGTCCTGCCAGCCATGCAGACACAGTAAATAAGATTAGCAGTGATAGCTGGCAGAGCAGGAGATGAGTTAGCACACAGCTAAAGTTACTGGAAGTTCATAATGAGCTATCTGCTTGTTAACTGTTACAGTAAACACTCCTTTAGTCAAAGCTAGGGTTCAATAAATGTTCATACTGAGACTCCCTGAAGAGAAAAGACAAACCTGAAAATGGATCAAACTTCAGCCAAGAGATGATGAGTCATTAACATGTTACTGTGAGGTTTGGATTATTTGCCATGAAAAGGTCTTGATCCTAAGCTTAATGTCCACACTGAAATGACTGATTCTTTTCTGTTGTTAAAGTGGGTCAGAACGATCCAGATCCAGCAACTTCCGACAGACAGGTCATAGTTTGACCTGAGTTAATTTTCTGTGTCCTGCATCCTGGTATTGCTTCCGGTGATGGCAGGGAGGTACTTCTCGAATAATGACACCCGACAGGTCGCTTATACCTTGAACAAATCCTTTTTCTTTCTCTTCCTTTTGACGTGTTCATGGTGCAGAAGTAAAGCTGCCGTTGCAGTACCTCAAACGAGCTAACTACAGATGGGACGAGGATAAACGGAGTGGCAGGTAATTTTAAATGCAACCTTTTAAACAAATATCTGCAAACAGACTGAGCTAAATGTCCAGCTGCTAAGAAAAAATAGGAATGTGCAAGACAGAGAGATAGAGAAAGATAGTCAGACAGAAGATAAGGACTGCTCACCAAGTGAAACACCTTGCAAAACAAATTGAAGTACGCTAATAACACTAATTTGTGTTATTCAAAATATGGGTGAAAATGCTGTACTAGGCAGTTTAATATAGGCTAAACTGATTAATTTCAGTATTGTTAGATCGAGGGTACCAATCCATTTCTATTTAAAGTGATAATGCTGATCAGATTCACTCACTGAATTCTGCTTTTTATACATATAGTTTTATAGTACCGAGTGGTTTTAAATCATAACTTGTGAAACATCTGCTCATATCTTCTTGAATTTGATTGACTATTTCCACAAATATCAGAGAATTAGAGAGAAACAAACTTTAACCCCTGCATCCGGGACATTTATGTTTTACACATGAATGATAAAATTCTGGAAAAGTTAAGAATGAAGATTCAGTCATTTTTGGGGACTCGCTTATTTTAGGGAACAAGAGATGAGACCTTCACCCAACGCAGGAGACACCTGGACAGGAAGTCAACAGGTAACGAAGGTACTTACTACTACTCTGTTTGTGTAAAACAACACAAAATATCATCTTTTTCGTCAGATGATGAGCCTGTTTTCTCTGCTGACACAAGCATCTCTGCAGTAAATTGTTTATAGTATCGAGCCTCCTTCCTGTGTTGTCACGCTGTTGAACTGAAGCCATAAAGCTTCAAAAAGAGCGATCCACTTTCTGTTTTCCTCGTCTGCCAGATGTCACAGCTTGTCTCCACCTGTGACCTCTTATAGCACACCCGGCGCTCAGAGAATATTAAGCAGAAAGAGCCTGGATAATACAGGATATTCATTCAGTTTAAAAGAATTTATGCCTCAGTGTATGTCATAATTAACACACCATTTTCACCATGCAGAATTAAGGCAGTTAAGTCTCCTGCAGATGCGAATGTCTCTGCAGTGCTTGTATGCCTTCTTTATTTTATCTACTGATAAATGATCCCTAATTTGGCCACTGAGTGTGTTCTTCTGATATGTTGCTCTGCTGTATCCTGATCCTGTTTGCTTGAGATTTACAGATAAGACCTAAGAGGAAACAGATGAACATGCTGGGTCACAGCAGCAAACACTTAATTAATAAATCCCTTTCCGTTATTTTTGGACCAGCCAAAAGTTCTGTATTTAGATTTTATAACAGATCAAAGCTCCCCGGTATTTTTAGATAATCATGATAAATGAGTTCATTCACCGCAAAATGCCGTCTTTATTTTGGAAAATGTTTCGAAAATCAGCTTGAAAAGGTTGCTTCCTGTATTTCCTGAACTATTGTGTTTTCCAGAAAAGTCAAATCATTCATTTCAGTCTTCTGTTTTTCCAGAAATTGTTCATTTACTCCATTACAACAAACAACTTGCACATTTTTGTTAAACATGGCCACCAGAACCGGCTCAGCACAGCTGCACTTTAATCACTTTTAGCTACGATCTTGTTAAGGTACAACCAGAGACAAGAGAGCGTGAAAACCACCTGTGGAGGCTTTCGGGCATGAAAACGTTCCCTCGCAACCAAATGCATCATGACTATCAGGTTTGGTTAAGGTTTTATCCAAAGGATGATGCCTTGTGTTTGGTTTTGTGGAAGCTGATATTCATTTGATGAAAGTTGCCATCCCAGACCAGATGAAACAGTCCTGAAAGAAGGTCTTTGTTGATGGGATGAGAAGGTGCTAAAATGGTTCACATGCTTCTGAACTGGAAACCTGTTCTAGCCTGCAGAGCATCGTGAGCACGACATTAAGTGTAAAATATAATGGATAAATGTGCAGTCAGTAAAACGTCGGTAAGTAAATGAAGCGCACTTTAGAATAGATAAGGAAGGATATACCCATCGCTTTTACATGAGTATCCTGGGAGTCTATCCATTAGTTCAGTTTCCTGTATTATACATCATAAAGCCCCTCTTTAATAGTCTTGTGCAGCAGATCCCAAATGCCGTGTTCTGACATTTATGGAGCACTTTCCTGGTCTTACTGACCACTCAAAGAGCTTTAGGCACATTTACTTTATCACACATATTCACCCAGCACTTTATTCTGTACACTAAAGCACTTTATCTACCTTCTGTTCACACCTACGCCTAATTTAGACCCACCAATTACCCTAACAGGCACGTCTTTGTGTCTGCATGGCTTCTCTTTGGGTACTCCAGCTTCGTTCCACAGTCCAAACTCCAAAAAGAAAGTTCTGGGATTCAAACCAGGAACCTCTTCAGCATAAACAACATTATGAATAGTTTTTGCATTTATTTATGTTTCAGCAGTCTGGATGTGTAGCAGTCTTAATTGCGCATGGGGTCCTTTTTTCCATGATAAATAGAGATGTTGGGCTTTTCCTGCTTCTTTATGAGCATTTGTGTAGAGAAAAATGCTCCAAAAGCCAGATTCGTCAGCCGGGACCTCCACCCCTGACTGCTGAATGATCCACAAACCAAGTCCTAGGGATTTGTTGGGTTCACGCAACCCAACAAAAACACATGTTTGTTGGGTTGTGTGGACAGAAATGCAGGTTTCATGCAAGTTCCAGATCCATCAGTCAGTTTTGTGCAGATGTGTAGCACAGCTCATTGAAAGGACTGGAGGGTTTGTAAACTTTCTGAGTCTCAAGCACCTTCCCGTGTGTTAAATTTTTGGTGCAATGACTTTTGGATGTATCAGGCCAAGTTAGTCACACATCAATGGAGAGAAAATATTTAAGCTTTTTCTTACTGCTCATTTAAGCATTCGAATACAAATTTCACTAATGTACTCTAAAGCCTAAGGCGCCACTTTTGTGTCCTTGTGGGCTGGCCTGAACCATCGAGATGTTACTGAGTACTGAGTTTTGCTTCACATTTGGTTAAATATCCTAATTAGGACAGTTTGGCTACATTTGCATTGCAGCAGAAAGTCCCACACGTGTCATCTTCATGATTTATCTCCGTGCACTTTTCCCCTATGTGCGCTTTCTGCTTAATCTAACGTGTTAATCTGATGTGCAGATGTATTCACAAACATGTTCATGGTGTCTTTTACCAGCAGCATCCCGCTCCCGCTTATTGTTCAGGGCTACATGCAATGTACCTTCCTGCATGCCACTAAATCTCCTCTCCAAGGTTAGACCTGAGCTTCACTCTCATAATTACCATTGAGGGTAATTAGTCTGCACAGCCCAAGGTCTCTGGCGCCCCTCTGTACACCTTTATTCTGTCACCTGGGTCCTGGCAGGAAAAATGAACGGCTGGTTATGCCGGGTCGAGCGGGCCCTCATGATCCATAATAAGGTCCCCTTTGGAGTGCTACTGGATGTGTGTGTGAACAAGGAGCATTACGACGGAACTTAATGATGTCTCTTTCTTTTCCAAAGACAGTATCACAATGTCAACCGTGAGAGAAAATCATTAGCCTTCACACAGTTAATGAAAGTCAAAGATTAAGTCAGCCGTTCTTAAGAGACGGATATTATTCAGCCCACAGACGCCGGGCATCATTAATAAAGTTTTGTCCCTCGCAGCCACATGTGGGTACTTTCAGCTTGTTGTGACTCCTTTTTTTTTCTCCTTCAGCAACTTTGGGGAGGAGAAACTTTTTCGGCAGCTGCTACGAAGGCACAGAAGTAACTCCTCCTCCTCCTCCCACCAGTCTCAAGTGTGCATAACACCACAGGAGAATCACGCTGACTCGTGGATAATCTCTGCCACATAAGTGCCTACCATACGGCGAGTCCTCGCTGCTGAAGCAGGCCATAATACACCTGTCACTCCTGCCTTCTCCACAGAGACTCCCAATGTGTTGACCTCAGCCTTTATTTTTCTTTCCCCCACCTGCACCGTGCGGTGCTTAGGACCATGGATTCGGCCCATTTCCATCACCTATATCCCATCTGCCCTGTCCTCACCTCATCACGGGAGAAACAAGCACGAGCCGCACACACCATCCCTCCTTCCTCTAATGTCCACCGCCATCTGCGTCTCCTGCCATCAGCTCTAATGCCACCTCATAAGAAGCCCGTCATATCCGTACAGGCAGGCGCTAATGTTTACCCCGCCATGTCCTTACTTCTCCTTCCTCGCTCCTCCTCTGCCTCCCACCGTTAATTCACTTAATGACGGCAGCACACCTTGTAAAGGACCAGTGATTAAGGGGAAAAGTCCTCCGGTGTAAACAAACTTTGTTGAGGAGCTTTGTGTGGTATTGACCGCCCTTCCTCCACAACCTCATGGCAGTTTGATGTGGCTAAGAGTAAGACATCGATTGAGAGCATCACAGTCTGACTGCAGATCAATGGAGAGCAACAGTGAACACGGGTTCTCCAGCAGTCACGGCCAAATCCTGTGGACACAAAGAGGTCAGGTTCGGTTCTGCCGATACACATCAGGACTCCCACACAGGAAGAGCCCACTTCCTGTGAGACTAATGCACCGCTCACAAATACAAACTTTTAGCCCGAGTCGGAGCCTCTCGGGGCTGCTGATCGTTATTCTGTGTGACTGGGCCTGAGCTGGTCCGAGCGATTCCCTCCAGCAGCAGCCATTAAAAATGCCAATAGCTTCCTAATCAACATCAAGCCATTACACATTATGCATACAGTCGGGAATCTGTGTGGAGGGAGAATTTTTGCCTGTGGAAATATCCAGGACATAAGATCAATGGAGCGATTCAAGAGGGCACTCTTGCATTAAAGCGTGCCTCTCTTTAATTATCTCCAGTGCAGATGGCCCTAACGAGGGGAAGGACTCTTAATTGAGAGGGGAGAGGAGGGGGCTAATGAACCCTGGAGACACTTGGAGGCAGCATGCCCTGGTTTGCCAAGGCCAAAATCCTCATCTCTGTGCTGGCAGCCAGTCACTCACCCCACCAATGTCGACCCGCGGCACAACCCATGCGTGTCAACAAAGCTTTAGAGAGTCAAATGAAGTGAAGAGGAAGTCGTTTGCCTGTGTGTTTTTCTCACACCTTTCATTCTGATGACAACACAAGCCTCATTTCACAGGAAGCTGATAGAAATATCGGCCAAATGACTCAAACCTCTTCACCTCCATCAGGCCACCAGCAACCCATCCGGGGTTAGGCTTTTGTTTTGCTTTTCAGATGAAGTCTTTTACAATTGATTCTCCCAAATAGGCACAAATTCTATAAAAGGGGTGGATGATTACCAAACTCACACCTTATTCCTAACCCTAGATGGGATGTTGGTGACCTGGTGGGTGTTAAGAGAAGCTAGAAACTCAAACTTAGAGATAGGGAGAGGGACTCAGAGCAGAGCTGGTGCTCCTGTATTGAAAGAAGCCGGTTAGGGTGATTCAGGCATCTTAACAAAATGCTTCCTTGGACATCTGCTAGGCATGCTCGACTCAGAGGAGACCCTGGTATAGACCCAGAACTGACTGGAGAGTACATATCATATATCTATAACTGTATATCTCACCTGGCCTGAGGAACTGGGAGGAACTGGAAAACATTACTGGGGAAAGGACATCTGGAATACCTCGATCCTGCTCCCACCGCAACCCAGACAAACACAAGGCCAAAAGTCAAAAATGCATTTTCCTGATACTGACATTTTTAATCCTGGATGAATATAAATCGAAACCAGTAATTTGCAATCAGTAACTAAGTTCCCAAGGCCTTACTGCATGAAAGTATAGATATAATTACACAAAATTTTAAAGACATTTGAAAAGAAAAAAACTAATACTTTTTTTGGTAATTCTGAGGAGGGTCACAAAATTACAGCTCAGTAAGTTCTTGCTGCTGTGGCACTGAGCCAGGCGCAGGGCTCTAATACTGATCATCAGTCAGGCTTTAACCTGCTCTGCTGAAACTTTCTGAATGCCTGAATATTAAATTAAAAACTCAAATCCAGTTAAAAAGCAGCCTCGTGTCAATGATCAGCAGCCTATTTCATATTCTAAATGCTGCAATCTACATTCAGTTGGTAATAGGACTAAATGCTATAACTACTGTCTAAAAACTACAGGACAAGTTAAATGCTATCAGTCCTTCAGTTGATGATAGTTTTCATATTACAAAGATATTTGGTCTGCTAAATGGTTAGTCAGCTGGGCTTATCAGCTCAATTCAAATTAATACCGTTCAATAAAACAAGTGAATGCATGCCTCCTTCACTGAGTCCACAAGGAATGTGAAGGAAAGCTCTTTAGCAGCTGACAGCCTGATGTAAAGACTTCTACACTTTAAAGACCTTCCTCTCTGCAATCGCACTGACTGACCCGACTGACAGGTGAGGATTGGATAGCTTCCATTAGCATGCAGCTGCGTGCCAAGAAGTTGGAGCGAGACAGAAACATTGCAAATACATCAGGAATCTCCTTGTTTATTTATTCTGTTGTCGCAAGGAAACGTTTCAGTGGTAATAGACTGAAAAAGTAATCAAATAAGTCAAAAGTTTGAATTTCAATACTACACTGTTGTATTCTGAATACTTGAGTGGGTTATCCTGTCACGCATTACACCTACAAAGATGAAAAATCACAATAGCTGCAGTTCCTCCAATGTCCCCTAGAGAAAGGCTCCTAAAGTGAGTCAATCCCCAAGTTAAAATCTATAAGCACATTTACAGCCTGATACAAAAAAACAGTTTTGGTCTTTTGGGATATTTTCCACCTTCATAACAACTGCATGGTAGCTGCTAGCTGCTAGCTGCTAGCTGTATGCTAGGGTTCACCTTAGCTAATCGGTATCCCTGAACTGGACCTCCGGACTGTGTTTATGCTGTTGGAGCCTTTTTATGGAGTATTTTTATGCCCTGTTGTGTAACAGAGATCATCCAGAACATCTGTACTCCACTTCTGGTGAGTGAAAGTAGTATTTCTAAGGCTGTGTAAGCTGTGGATGCAGCCTGCTAGCCAAACTAGCTATCATTAGCTGATGACTTTCCACTTGTCTAGGCCTGAAACCAGGGGATGATGTCCATCTTGTAAACTAAACCTGACCAGTTAACACATGATTAAATGAACAGCTCATAAATGATTGGCATTGTCTATTAAATTTCAAGTTCATGCCTGAGCACCTGTATTTACTGCGGTGCTTTAGATTCAACAGGTGTGCCTATTAAAGTAGCCTTGGAGCACATGTGTCTGTATCCACCCACCTGCAGAAAGAAAAGAAGCTCATGGCTGCCTCTGCCTTCACAGACTGAGTATCAGCGATTGTAGTTATGTGCGCTGGGTGCGCGCATACTTGTCATTTCTTTGTGTGCAGCGCGTATTAACCGCTCATATCAGGAAATCGTATTTGCATTTGTTTACATCCCCGCAGTCTAATGACCATGTAAAGCAAAGCACGGATCAGATCTGAGACGTGCAGCTGCATCCAATCCTCCTAAAGCCTGTAATTGTATTTCCTCCTTTGAAGTTGCGAGACGAAGATTGTTACACAGCTAAAACAATTTGCCCTTAATAACCCTTTATCTGTCAGGAAGTCGTACAGCTGTAATTGGGATGTTTCTATCCCTCTGCTGGGTCAAATGAAAGAGCAGAGCGGAAGTATGGAAGTGGAAGAGGAGAGGAGCGAGCTGCGCTGCGGCAGTTAAAAAGTCGAGTGTACAAAGTGACCTTTCAAGTGAAAATGCCACGTCAGAAACCCCGCACATTTTCTTCACCGTGTGAGACGTGAAAATCAAATAACTCCAATTTTTTTTCCACCTATATCTGATTTTTTTTTTTTTTTTTTTTTTTTCCTCAGGGTGTTTTTTCT
>VUQG01014300.1:0-36864 GCA_015106755.1 Etia nguti | reverse complement strand
CCCTCCCTACCCACCCCAAAAAAATCACGCTGTGACCAATTAAACAGTCTGGTTTCTACAAAAAGGATTTTCAACCCCAGGCTGGATTCTCTAATCAGGAGACATGTGCATAAAGAGGCTCGCAGTGATGTATTCAGCACTTACTGGAGTGTGTTTGGCTGCTGCCTCTGAGCTCGAATAAAATGTGCCCCTTTTTTTTTTTTAATTTTGGCTGAAGCATGCAGGAAAACTGACATTTGTCTTTATTATCAGATCAGTGATGTGTCATGTTTGTAAATACATATGTTGGTTGGATTGGAGTCAAACAATGATGGCGTTTAGTGCAAATAGAGAGTAATTAATAAGAAAATGAAGGCAAACGTGTCATCAGAGCCGGGATATGGTTGAGTAATGAGTAAGTGCTTTAAACATTTATCCAAATTTACTCATTTTTTCTGTCAATTATGACCATTTAATTCTCAGTATACATGAGATAATCTCTGAAAAGGCATTTAAAATAAAAATCAACTAATCTATCTATAAATAGTTACTTCTTAACTACTTCATTAGGTTGGACCCAGTTTTTACTTCAGAGCTGCTCTATTCTTCATGTCAGCTGCACATCCATGATGAGACTCTCCCATTCCTGTGGTTATAAAGGGAAAGGCATGGTCAGCGACAATACTCAGATAGGCTGTGGCATTTGAACGGTGCTCAGTCGTGTCCAAACAGTCCCAAAGTGTAGCAAAAAAATGTCCACCGCACCATTACATCCAAGTGTTGCAGCAGAAATTGAGGCTAAAACAAGAGCAACAACTTTTCCAAATCTTCTGTTGTCCAGTTTTTGTACGATGTGTAGCTTCAATTTCTTGTTCCCAGCTCACAGGAGTGACACCAGGTGTGGTCTTCAAGTGCTGTAGTACATATCCAAAGGTTGATGTGCGGTGCATTAAGAGATGCTCTTCTGCATACCTTCGTTGTAATGAGTGGTTACTTGACTTACTGTTGCCTTCCAATCAGCTGGAAGCAGTCTGGACATTGTTCTCTGACCTCTTCACGGAGGCATTTGTTCCCAGAGACCTGCTGCTCGCAGGATAATTTCTCTTTTTCAAACCGTTCTCTGTAAACCGTCAACAGAATATTCAGACCAACAACCATACCACATTCAAAGTCACTTAAATGACATTTCTCCCTCATTCTGATGCTCAGTTTGAATTTCAACAGGTCATCTTGATCATGTCTACATCTCTAAATTGACCTGCTGCCATACAGTTGGCTGGGTGGATACCTGCATATTGAGCAGCTGAACCGGTGTCCCTAATGAAGTGGGTGTATAGTTTTCATATGCCCACTCTTCTCAAACTATTGAGTGAACTTTGTTAAAATAGGACTCATGTGAATTGTATTTGACCTTTTGACCTCTTCTCTGACCTTGGATTTGACCTTTTGTAATGTTGAGATCATAAAGTTGGCAAGTTGTTGTTTTTTTAAGAATATTAAAATATCCAAGTGGTATTTTTAATTTTCTTTTACTGTTTGCTGCAGTGTAAGTCCCCGATACGCACATAACCTTTCTTTTTCCTCTATAGGTGCTCCACATCATTGAAATAATGAAATACGTTTGGCTGTGGATATTTCCAGAGACAGAAACCAGCATATCTTCATGTGTTCTGATGTTGACCTGGTCTGACAGGCTGGGCTCTAAATAGATTAAGTTCAGTTTTGGGGGGAAATTAAGGTGGAATAACTTTGTTATGGTTTCTAACATAATGTTTCATATTAATCCATCTCTGTGTAACCCTTTTTCTGAATTTCAAAATGTGAAGCGACCATAAACAGATCAGAAGACATAAGCTTATAATTTATGATAAATATTAATATGAACAAAGTACGGTGGTGTGAAAGGTAAAGATGTAATATGTTGAAAGCCAATAAACTATTTTAATTGTGATATTTGGATTCAGCTCATCACAGCCCATAAGAGGAAGCACATTTAATCTCTGAAACAGCCAGCTTTGAAAACCAGTGATTATGAATTACTATCTGAGGTAATACTATAGCTGAAGTAATACTTATAGTGACATTTTGGTGGATTAGCATTGATATTTTTCCACACATTTGTCTTTTTTTAGTTCTATTTAGGGTCTTTTATTCATTTTTTCATTATTTTATTACACAATGGTTTGTTGTATGTTTTGAATATTCACCTATTTAGTTATAAGTTAGAAGACTGTGCCACAGATATTGTTGCTTTTTAGAAATTTGGGCATGACGTGGTGTTCTTTTGGGTCTTTCTCAGAAACTTGTCGGACCGATTGCTGCTCATGGAGGAGGAAAAAGTTCCCTTCCTCTGCCAGACTGGACAGAGTAGACTTTACTGTTTTTGATAAACGTCACACATCCGTACTTAGATTACAGTGAAGCTGCGGTACATCTCAGAAACAGCGTCTGGACGGCCACATGTTGTTGCTGTCGCTGTGATGATGTTTTGAGGGAAAGCGCTGCTCTGGCGGCGTTGCGACTCGAGGCAGGAAGCAGTAAGCCAAGACTCCAGAAGCTGCAGGAGCTCAGGCATTGATCAGCATCTGTTCTCTCCACTTCTCCGTCATTCCATCTTCTGCCTCCATCTGCTTTTGTTTGCTGCATTTAGTTTTTTGTTTTTTGGGGGGGGAGGGGCTTCCTTCTCCCTCTGCTTCTCCTTCCTCCACCATGCTCTCTATCTTCCATTAGTACCTCTCTTCACTAGAAGCATTTGGTCATGCTGCCATTAATGTTTAGCTCCTATTAATTAACTATTTTCTTGACTATTATCCCATCACTTTATTGCCTGTTTTGCAGGCTCACTGTGAAGTAATGACCTTCCTTAAAGGGGGCGAGCCAAGAAATAATTCCCCAAAGCAATCATCACATTAGAGCGAGGGTGCTGCTGATTTATCATTTAAGCTCTGGTTGTCCAGCTTGTTTCGTGGGGCGAACTTCATGTGCAGGGACTTCAGTGTAACTTAAACGCAGTTAGAATTAAAGCTGGAGGCCATGAAAGCACTTCAGGAACGCATACAGTACATGCAGCAGATGAAGCGTGCTGATTTGGGTTTATGTTTCTTATTGTGCTGTATAATTGTTTTTCTTCTTTCAGCAATGTTCACGACATGTTCCCCGTTTGAAGCCCTTATCTCCTCTGACATCAAAGCTTTCCACTAAACAGAACAAGCCTCCATCCACTTCCTGTTCACTTGAAGGAGTCCTTTGTTGCTACAAACATATGTGCCATCTGTGCTTTTGTCTCTAAAAAATCAAAAATTCAGAACTTTGTTTAACATCCCCACCAGTAAGACACCAACAGTCTTCAGTATCAGCGGCTTCATCCATAATTCTGACATGATGAAGCCTTGTGAAGCTGATTTTGGTCCTTTTGAAAGGCAGATTGGACAGATAGGAGTCACAAAACTTTGCTCTTAAAAGGCAGGCAGCGCTGCTCAAAAGATCCGAGACACAGCAGAGGCTGCACAGAACTGTCTGCACACAGGAAGGATCACAGTGAACCCTGATCTATTGCTTTCGGGAAGGTATAGGAAATCAAGATTTTCTACCTCTGACCGAAATCCGCTGTGCATTAAATGTGCGGAGGGTTGTGTTAGTGGGGGGTATGATGCTTCAGGCAAACTGAGAAATGAAATGAAACCTGGGGAGTCCAGTGTGAGTAACAGACTGGTGAATTTGAAGGTTTCTCAAGCGTAAAAACAGTTCACAGCAGTTTATAGTACTCTGACTCAGGATTTTATAAGTCTGGAAAGTTATCACTGCTGCATAATTATTGCAAGCTAAACCCTCCCCAAACACCAATCGTCCATGGATGCTGTTTTCTGAGGGAAATCTGGTTGTGGCTGTTAAAAAGAAATCCCCTTTATGTCTAAATTTGACTGAAAAGTGAAAGGTCAGGCAATTACAAAAACTTGAATTCAACCTCATTTCACATTAATTCACTGAGCAATTTTCTGTTGATTAGAGCTCTAACGGTGCTCTAAATGCTGCACAGCCATCAAGGCAAAAATTAGGTTTGGTTCAAAGGTTTAGTACACATATAAAGCACGTGTAGCTGTTTGACAAATGTACCTCTCTTTGTTTTCTTTTAATAAATTTGATTTGACTTGGTTGTGATCAGAGAGCTACACACTTAAAGACGCATTTTAAATGGAAAATGGCAAGAGTATGTCTATTATATACACAGAACCGCTGTTTCTCATTGGTTTCTGTTTCATTGGGAGTTGCACGGTGAGCGTTTTTGGACGCTCTAAGCTTATCATTTCCACATGCCTTGGTGGCACGGTGGTCCGGTTATAAGCACAAAGAATGATTTGTCTTCAATCACGCTGGTTCTTTGAGGAGTTCGAGATGTTGTTTCTCTTTCAAACCAAAAGTATACAAAACTTGAAGCTCAAGCACAGGTTTGGCATTTCTGTGTCGCAATTTTCACCTCATTAATCTGCCAACATCCTGTATGCTGGAAAGAGAAGCATGCCTAATGGTCATGAAGACCCAATTTTAGTATGTATGCAATACCTAATTTGTGTTATGTTGCTGTTTTAATATCTTAATGTGCTGATTGATTGGTATGGTACAGTTTAAACCACCTACCTGATACTGTGGACACAGGATCTCTGGGGGTGTGTTGAGATGGCTGGCAGTAGATCTTTTGGATGTTGTGGGCTGCAGAGTAGGCCCTTCTTGGACCGGGCTTGTTCCAGTGTGTTCCACATAGTTTGAAGCTGGGTCAACAATTCAAGCTCTTTGTTGTGTTTTTTGTGGTATTCCTGAGCGGTTTGCAGTGTGGCAGGATGCATTATCGAGGTGGGAGAGACAGCTTCCATTAGGAAGTACCATTGTGGGGTGTGTTTAGTCTTCAGGAATAGTTACATGTCAAAGTAACATCTATTTGAATGCCAGAAAACCAAAGTTTCCCAGTGGAAACCACTGCACTGTAATGATTTGCTGAATGAATATTCACTTGTCAATGGCTTTAATGTTGTGACCTCTACCTGTGTGTAAATGTTTCTTGGACTCTTTGGGCTTCATAAATTCATTTTTGGTTACCAGATTACCTCCCTTAAATTAAACTGAATGTATAGAGAAGGGGAACCATTTAATACTGATATGCAATGGAAATCTGGTTGAGCAGAGTGAATGTTCAAGCCTTCCTTTGAGCCTCACTTTCACATTTTTAATTTTGCCAGATCGTTTAAACGTTCTCAGATGAGGACCTCCTGGTTGGGAGTGTGCACTGCAAGGGTATTCTCTCATTATTGATCCCACAAAAAATAATGGGGATTATAAAACAAATCTAAAATTTAAAACCAACGAACCAGTAAGAAAGGGATCAGCAGCAGAAGGAACAGGTCTGTGGATCTTTACAGGGATCTTTACTGAAGAAGTAAATGTCACAAAGCATAGTTTGCACTAACAAAGTACCATGTAACACCTCACATTCAGAAGATAAGAAGGCTGATCTGTAGGTGATTAAGAACAGGAAAAACATTTTTAGAGTAATTTGTCTTCAGATGTCTCTGGTGAAGCTGAGGAGTTCCAGCTTCCTGAGAGGCAGATACACTGCATGTGGTTCACTGCTTGTGGTTTCCACAGCAGTCTTCATCAGTCTGTGGACATTAGTGCACATGTTGAAGGTGAACTCGCTATTGAGCGCTCAGTAGTTACAATGACTCAGTTTTCTGTGCAGATGATTTCACTACTTTGTTTTGATGGTGCACTCCTTTGATAAGCTTGATTTAGCAGTACAAATCCATCAGGACATATCAAGACTTGCCATCTTTAAGACAACAACTAAATTTTCTGTGCTTCTGGTGTAGTCATCTAAACTTTTCCACTGGTTACTGTTGTCGGACTGTAGTCAACAAACATAATTCCTCATTAGCTCTCCACGTGGAATCTTTAGTACCTGCATCCCACCTACATCATGAAAGTTTAAGAGCAACTGTAAACTCAATGGTTACAATTTCTACTGACCTACTGATTCTGCAGATGCTGCAGATAAAGAGAGACACTATGAACTATGAGCAGGTGCGCTATCCTTGTGGCCCTTCATAGACCCAAAATACCCAGAGCCATCAGCAGACATTGGACTCCTATAGGCTTCATTGGTACCAGACTTTGTTCAAACCTTGTATTTAGTGAGACCAAATAGATGGGGTTAACCCCTGAAAATCTGTCACACTACATATTCACATACAGATATCCTTTTGATAGATAACATATTTATAACTAAATTGCTCTCAGATGTACCTTAGGCACTTGCCAAGTTACTAGAAAAATTGTATGACTATTTGCAATGTACCTTTGTGTCTCTATATGCTGTATTACCTTCTGTTATATGCCTTCATGACATTATTTATTTATGTGAAGTTACACATGACTGGTTAAGGACGCGTGTTGTTCTCAATATTAACTTTACCTTAGAAAACCCCGCCTAGAACAGCTGTGAATAAAAAAGAACTTTGTTGATTGTTGAGATCTGGATTTATACAACTCACATCTCTTCAAGTATCTCTGCTATATCCTCTAATCCCTTTATCTCACAGACTGTGCTTACTCCAGTCACAGGTGAGATAGTCTCCAGTTTCACTAAAGAAAATTTTGTTTTTCCTTTCTCTGGAGATGACAACATTAACAAAGTTTTCCCTTAGTTGGTGGAGCGAGAGTTCCAGCGAACCCTCTACAGAGGATTATCTCTTTCTCAATGTAGCACTTATCTTTGAACTAAACCTGTGCATGCACACATGCACGCACACGCTCCAATGGGCCACCTGTTTTTCTCTCAGGTGCACACACACACACACACACAAACACACACACACACACACCTGGCACCAAATTTCTTTCACAAACTTCAAACACCGGCCTTCATACGCTTGCACCGTCTGTGGAGAAGGCCTGTTTTCAGCTCAGCCAGGGGTATTGTTGCAGGTATTAAGAGGTGGCCAAAGGGTTAATATTGGAGGCTGAATGAGGCAATCTGCAGCTTTTACATACCGCTGAGGAGAAGAGAGCGACTTGGCATCATTTCATGGGTCACTACATCTGCAGAAATTAGATTGGAAGCAGTATTCTGAGCGCTGTGGAATATCAAGGTGTGTGTGAGTTTGTGTGAGTGTGTTCAAGTCTAAAAGCCAGCTCAGCAGGGGACGACGTCTGCAAAAAGCATCAAGAGACTCAATCATCGGTAACAGCAAAAGCACTTCAATTTATCCATCCAAATCCATCAAAATCAGCCGAGACGTGTTGAGTCATCAAAGCAAATCCAAGTGAGAAATTCGGTTTCTTGCCTCTCGTTTGACTTATGAAGGTCATAAACTGACGTTAATTTCATTTATCTTTTGAATTGTGGGGATATAGTCTCTGCCGCTGGACAGATGAAGAAGAACGGCTGTAAGGATTCTCTTTGACCACATTTTTGTCATTTCGTTTAAAATACCCACTTGTTGCTACTTGTAGTTTGTATTCTGATCAACAGCACCAGGACGCTGCATCAATACAGCTCTTTAATATAATGCTAAACCCCCTTAGCACATGATTATATTTCTCATTTTCACCTGAAAAAGCAGCACATAATTCAAGTCAAGAACAGCCGCGAGGCCAAACCGAGCAGCATTAGGCTCTACTTTTATGAGACTGTTGTTTATAGTCTGATAAATCACAACGCCTGAGTGAGAGTTCAGCCGAATCCAAGCTGTGACTTAGAGAAAAACAGAGGAAATATAATAAGGGTCAGCACCAGCGTTATCAAACCTGTTAAAAATTCTCAATTGCAGCTGTACCAAAGTTGATGTAAGAGAAGCCTGCTATGCCCTTTTTGATCACAGCAGTACTGGGTGGCCTCTCCATTGAAAGCTTGAATAACGTGAGCTTGTGTTGTTTTCATGGCAGAGAGCAGCCTGGATACGGCGGTGATCTCCAGGGTTTACAGACAGGCTAAAATTTGCAGGTATTTTGAACATAAAAGCATCGGACAAGTTTTGATCTGATCTAGGAAAACTAAAGTCTTTAGGATTCATTTTCTGCCATGTGTGTCGGTGCACATCGCACAATGACTTTCACAGGAATCCCTGCAGGATATTTTGAGGTATTTTAGTCTCAAACTGCCCAAGCAACCAGCCGTCATCCCTGACAACAGATTCATGTTTGACCACAGTACAAGAGGAAGAAACTGAACTCATCCTCCCATCACTTCTTTTAGTCTCACATACTTTTCTTTGGACTTTTGTACATGTTGTTCAGCCAAGTACAATAATCAAAGGAGCGCTTCTTATGTTGGATGATTTTTGCAGTTTTGGACGTACATGGAGCATCATTTTGTGACAAGAGGCCAGATGCATTTAAAGGAACCACCTTCTAATTTCTGAAACAGTTTTTGTTAGCATGTGGCTAAAATGCAGTCGAACACTGAGCAGTTCGGTGCTGACCCAGTGGACAGCGGCGGCTAATCAATAGACAGCCTTGGGGCGTAAAAATACCCCATAAAAATATTGCAAGGAAAAAAATTCCTCACAAAAATAGGACATATATTACAAAAAGGTACAGTTTGCTTATACAGTACAACATGTGTGGTTGCTCGCGTGTGTCTGCCAGAATTGGTCTTGTGGACAGCCTTCATTGTGCGTTAATATATTCATAATATAACTATGTATCGACTTCCTTGTATGGAAGGCTGAGTTTCAACTGAAGCTTGGAATTCGCCATTCGGGGCACCATTTTGTGCTTCCCTGACCATTTGGCGTGGATTACCTGCCTTTGTTTAAGAATTTGATCGGACAATTCGGCATCATCCACACATCGTCAAACCACAAGCAGTCTTGTCTTGAAGAAGAAGAACAGGCACTCGCTCCTTAGCTAGCTCTTTAATCAGAAAGTCATTGAAAAATTTCCTTTCTTACTCTCTGCACCAATCACAACGGTTATGCTTTAAACAGACCAAAGTTTTTACAAGTTTAATGTGAGGCAGAAGTTGAGTCAGCGGCCTCCATCTGGTGTCTTGGGGCTAATTGGTTGGTAATTCATCACCGGTTGGCCATTTTAGATGGGATGTGAGATCTGAGCGTCAGCAGCACTGAGTGTGCCTGTTCAGAAGTATGAGATTAAAATCTGCTGCATACAGGCCACAATATGGAAGAACATCAACAGTGACAGATGGGCAGATGATGGGGACTGATTGGAAGCTGGGCTGAAAATGACTGGGTGACGAGCTTGGAGCCGGCACCAACGCTCGCACGAGCCAAAAGCGGCTTCCTGTACAACCGTTCAACGTAGCCAATGAAAACATCTCGCACTAGTGAAGAGCCGTCGGTGTGATTCACAGAGAGAGCTGCATCTCTGGCTCCACTTATCCTCATGAAAGAAAAGTAAAGCATGCTACATGATAGCACAGAAATCCATTTCTACACTCTGAAGTGTAATCAGAAGTAACTCTGACGGCTAACGGCTGTTTTACAAAATAATAAGTGGACTTTAAAGGATTGCCACGGCTGAAGAACATTTTCAGAACGCAGAAATCTATATATATTTTGATACCACAGAAATAAATGTTTAGTGTTGGTGGGTGGGAGTACTTATCTTTGATGAGGACTTGCACCTCAGAGCAAAAAGATGGAAAGTGAGGAAAGTCTTTGATTTAGGAGTTTGTTAAATACACGAACAGAAACAAACTGAAATCAGCTGATTTTAGTGCAAGGAAGAAAAAAATATGTTTTTCTATCCACCTGACACAGATAACTGAAGACCTTTTGTAAGTAACTGTAATGTAATTACTGATGTAGTACAGTAATGAGTTACATTACTGTATTACTGAAAAGTAACGAAGTTACTGAAAAGTAACTTAGGATTGGTCGCAATACCATGTTTTAAAGCTAAGTGTCAAAAAACAGAGTTAAAGTTTTTATTTGATTCATTTTATTTTATTTTAACAGTCAGATTAAACCAGTTGAAGCCTTTAAAACACATTTAAAGTTAAATTCTGGGAAAAAGAAAGAATGGAGGAAAGTAGATATATTTAAATACAGCTGGTATAACATGAGGAAAGGCTATGAGTGACTCTTAGAGACAAATAGGAATTAGAACCACACAGACATGACATTACTGACAGTACTTTTTTTCATAAGCATTAGTGCAGTGCACTGGGACAACTAACAGTTATAACAAATATTTATAATACAACATCATGAAATGTGGCAGTGATTCTTTTATAGTCATAATAACAGTAACAATAATAATAATATTAACAATAACTGAAACAATGATGATGTCAGTATAAATATGTTTGCAGCTCTGCCTTGTAGAATTATATTCAAAATAAATAAATGTAAAAATTGTTTTCTTCAAAGTTCCAATTCCAAATAAGTTCATTGTAATTAAGCCCTGAAACATGCCAACAAAAGGTAAAATATGTCCTTTAAAAACAGCCAGTTTTTCATTATATTATTCTGTAGACAGCTTAGATACAGATGCTCTCCGGTCCAAACTGTAACAACTGAATTACAATAAAAAAGAAAGAAAGAAAGAAGAGGAGGAAAAACTATGTATTAAAGTCTTTTCTGTAAATTAACAGTAATTTGTTTGCTGTAGGATGAAGTCCAGGAAATGCGCTGCCTCTATCTTTTTAGGTAATTCTTTTTTAAATTAAAAGCCAGAAGGAATCAGAAAGAGTCTTTTTTTTAAATTTACTACAGCAGCGTTTGTTTGTACCTGGACTGGCTGAGATGTTGACTTTACGCTGTTTTCTCTGAATACGTCTCAGGAAGTTCATCATCACAATTACAATTACAAATCTTGTCAAACTTCCACCACAATAACAGGACCGATTCAGAGGTGGTTTTTATAATATATACACAAATGTTCATGAGAAAAAGCTTTTGTGGTCGGGCCCACTTAAGATCAGATTGAGGTGTTGGTTACACGTAATTTAAGTTTGTCAGACAGACAAACAGCTGTGGCAGAAAGTGTTGCTTAAAAAAGTTTCTTTTTTAGCTTCCTTATCGTCATCTCTCCTCATGAGATGGGGATTTTGTTCCCATTTAACCACAAACCCTGTCAGTGTCAGTGCAGATAGAACATCTGTCTTTCCATGAAGTGAATCATGAGAGTGTCCTTCTGACCGCAGGCCTCCGCAAAACTTCCTGTATGTATACACCCTGATAGTTTATGGGAAAGACTTCATGCAGAAACAGCAAGAAATTTCCTCCCATTAACTCATGACTGCAAAGGAGGCAAACAGATCAGGCAATAATCACATCATTAGGTTAAAAAAAGCCCCGTCATATACGGCATGATTACATAAACCACACCAGACATGTGACACATACTGAAAAAGTGCAGTCGAAACACAAACAGTTTTTATAATAATCCCAGGCAGCACAGAGCAACACAGGTAAATTCTCCTGCTCTGTGAGTGTATATAAAAGAACGTCCTCGTGCTTACCGCCTCTCTAACAGAAATCCAGCTTTATTATTTACCACCGAGGCAGTGCAGTCTCTCTCACTCTCAAATGCTTTTAATTCCTTCATTTCCTGGGAGGCTTTTGATGCGAAGGAGCTGCAGAAAGTGTTTTACTGACAGCTTCTAAACAGCGATAAAGATGGAAAAAGCAGAAGTCCTGGAATTCATTAATGACTTCAGACTCTTTAATTTATTTTTTTAAGATAATTTGATCAGCTGTCAGCTTTTATTGGAGGAAATGAAAACATGGAGAGTCGTTGTGTGTCATTAACATGACTCGGTGTTTTAGAAGTGAGACAGTCCGTGTTTTGGCCTGCTGATCGTGAAGTGATTGGCTCATTTGAACCAAAATGGACACCTGAAAGCTAAAACAAGTTTGAATGTTTTGGATTTGCGTTTTTTAAAATGGATAAAAACTTCCAAACAGCGTCCCAGCCTGAAGACAGTGCACTCACAGGACCGTGCACCATGAATTCTTCAGAACTGCTAACACAGACTTCTGCTGTAACACCGAGATGCATCTCAGGGAGAACATACACTGAAAATGATGAGTTTGCCTCCTGGTAACCCTCTGAGGTTTGTCATGGTCAGTAATGACCCCAACCCTAACCCTAAATCCCAAATCTTTAGAACCAGTGAACAAAGACAGAACAAAGTCAGTGTATAAAACTATACACAACTATTCATTTGTTCCCAAAAAAACTGTTTTGCCTTTCTCAAAATTATAGTGTTAGACTTTAGCACATATGATGACTTAAACCTCAGAGAGTGAAAAGTATGTCAGGTGGCGATTGTGTTGGTGCAGTCGAAACAGTTTCAAGAGTCACAGTTTGTCACCGTGGAGGAGTCTCAGTTCAGACTTCCAGAGAAGTTCCACCTGCTGTCTCTGTCCAAACATTTCCTGCTACATTAAAGCGATAATGTACCTCAGTTTCTTATATACAGCAATGGCTTAGTGCACGAGTATATTTGTATTTTTAATTCTTTAAATTGTACTTTTTGGGAAACTGATTCTCCAATTCATTGTTGTTCAGACACTGAGGTGGGGAAAGCGCGGTGACGCAGCGGTTAGCACTGTCACCTAACAGCGAGAACGTTATGGGCTTGAAGGTCCTGTGGCGTTTGCGTGTTCTCACTCTGCAACCCTGAAATGGATAAGTGGAAAAAATGGATGGATGGAAACTGAGTTCGGCATTTTCCTCTGAAACTCAGAAATACTAACCCCGCCCCCCTGTTTTTGTCCAAGTTTCCCTTCATAAACAGGCAGTGAAGTGGACAGCTGTCTCCGGAGGAACCATCCATCTATCATCATCCTCCACACATCTTCATCAAGTACAGTATCGCCTGGGAACGATGCAGGATCCTCAGCGTGTGTCACTGATGGATAAAAGAACAAATAGATCATTTGTGCTTCTGTCTTTCTTTTGCCTACAAGTAATAGTTGTCTGTCTTTCCCTCTGCACAGATGAAGACAACCTTTTCCTCCTCCGACTAACTCCAAACAGATGTGGTTGAAAGAAAAAGAAAGTGTAACCAAGTGACTCGGTGTAAATTGGCTAATATTTTATGGACCTCAGCAGATACGATCTCTTTGTTTTAGTGTAAATGAGCAGGTCTGGACCAGCGCTTGCTGTGATTTGCTGTCAGTTTAAACACAACAGGACCTTCAAGTTCGTCTGCTTTTTTGAGAAATTCAAATGACTGTCCCGCAGCATATTTCCGACATCATCTCGCTGCAGTTCATCAAATAGTCACAAAAATAGTCTGGACATTTGCATTCATGGTTCCAGTTTAATGGGAAAAAAATGTATCCAAAATGATCTTGTTAAAATATTTAAATGGAAGTTATTGGCAGAACATTAACATTTTTATAAACTGACATATGGACCTTTACATGACAGCATTTATTTTGCATGCATAATCCAAACTCACCTCCGAGGACTTTCCAGTCCTGATAAAGTCCCCCCCCCCCCCCCCAAAAAATAAGAACACTACCTATTGTATATAAAAAGCTGCATTTATCCACCTTGCACCTTCGACAGCACTCTGTTCATTGTGTAACCTCCGATCGGGACAATACGCTGGGCTCTGCAACCTGTAATCGAAATATTCACCCGTGATTGTGCGAAGTGGCACGATTCCATTCAGCTTCACAATCACCGTGCTGCAGGAATAATCAGCCGGAGCGTTTAATCAGCCGTCATTGTGCTGCTCTCTATTGTCCGAGCCGTTTCTGCCAGGGAGGTAAATGACCATCAAACCGGGGAGGAAATCTGTCATTAAGTGTCACAGAAGAAAAGCTCAGGTGGAAGGAGTGAAGCGCCACCGTTACGTAGCGTTTGATCACAATGTGACTGCATAATGAAAATGCTAATGGGGTCCCGGTTCCAGCGATTCGCTTTAATTTTTCTTCTTTTGACACAGCCTCGGGAACTTTAGTCCATTTGAGTTTCCCTGCCACATGCAGGTCGTCAGAAACTTCTCAACTCACAGGTGCAATCTGAACTTTTGTGCGAAGGAAAGTTATAGAGTGAATGAATTATGAAAATCGTGGTGTAAAAGCAGAAAGGCGAGAAACCCTTGAAAGTGTATCGAGCTGAGCATGAATAAGTCAATCCGGGTTCAACTTTGTCCCATTTGAAAGTTTTTCCAAGTGCACAGCTTTGCCTGTGACTGTTTTAAATCCTGGGATTTGTATATATACTATAGTTTCCAGATCAACTGATGAAAACTACTTTTTTTTTCGGGAAACACACTCCAAACATAATGGTCCAGTTGTGCTGCTGATGGCTTTCTGCAATCTGTCCTTTTTATCACGATTTAAAGCCTGTGATCCACATTGCTTATTGTCCTAACTCCATTCATTTCCTCAGCTCATCAGTAAGTCTTTTATTCTGTCCCTTTACATGTATTTAAGAAGCCTTTTAGCTCGAGTGCCTCGCTTATTCAACAGTATTGATTTCATCTCCATACGGCGGCCTTATGAACTGACAAATCCCAGGCGTGTCTGTTCCAGCGGGCCAGTAAGAGTCAGCGGGACACGACAAACTCTGGTTTGTCTGTAGCTGCTCTGTCAGCCTGTGTTTGGTCTCCGAGGGCCCACGGTTCATGGCTAAGACGCCAAAGCTTGTCTTTGACGTAAAGGCGGTGGTTAGCAGGGAGAATGCTTGTTGGGCCTGCTTTGTGTTGTGTCCCCGAGATAACGCGCTCTGACGGCCTAACAAAATCCAGCTGCCACCCCTGCAAGGGAACACAGACACCGCCTCTGCTGCTCTCTTTCACTTTTTCCTATTCCTGCCTTTCACGTTATGCCCTCTTTCCTAAAATATGGGATTTGTTGTTCATAGCCTCGGAGATAAATTCTGTTCTGTGGCTTGTCTTTAGATTTACTGTACACATGGGATCCTCTGTGACCGCACAGCTGCACGCCTAACTCAGCCACGCAGTGCACTTCATCCATCCGTGGTGAGCAGGAGCGCTAAAACTGCAAAGCGAAATGCAAGCCGCAGGGGGTGAAGCCTGCGGCCCGCTGTGGACAGCTCTGCTCAACGGCGATACTGAGTGGGACAATGTTTACGGTCCAAAGAGGAAGAGGGTCTTAGTTCAGGAAGTGAACGGACCGGCTGGAAACAAACTGTAGCAGAATGGTGTTTCCTTTGTTTGAGTCGGCTCTGTCGGTATCCGAGGCCAACGAGGGAGGGAGCAGCAGCAGCGGAGTAATGAGAGCAACTCGCTTCCTCTTAATTATCCAATAAAGTCTGCTTTTTACCTCAGCGCGCCCACCCATCCAGTTCAAGAGCACTTACTCACGCCTTATTCCTGCATCTTTTTGTCTCTGTTGCCACCTCTGTTTCTCACTTACACACGAACACAAACACACATACACACAAATACAAACAATCTGGACTTTTCTGCGCCTGTGAGGTGTAAATGGCGGGTAATGGTGTGTGTCAGACCTGCGTAACAGCTCATTAGGCCCGTTCAGTGAGTTAATCTGATCTAACGTCTCTCTTCCCCACTTTAAAAACCCCACCAGGCGTCTCCTGGCTCAGACTTAGCAGAGAGCGGGAGCTGAGAGGAGGAGGGGGTATGGGGAGGTGCATCCCAGATCATCAAGCAGCGCCGTGCACCCGCCTTGACACCTTCCCCGGCCCAAACAGCTTCCATGTGTCCCATCCGAGGGGTGGAATTGCTCCACTCTGCGAGACGTTGGCTGGTTGCATCCTGCGCAGCATCAGCTTCTTCTTCGGGGGGGGTGTGGTCATGATGACATGACATGCAGCCTGTCAGGATAATTGGAGAGTTTAAAAATCCAGGGATGACTCACACAGCAGCGCCTGCTTGATTCTGATTCCTGCACACAAACACATGCGGCGCTTCCACCACACGCGGCGTGGATGTATAGGCTGAGAATCAAACAGCGAGGCGAGCCTTTGAGGGTTAAGTGCTTTCAGACGGACGGATTCGGTTTCAGTGCAGCCGATGTATATTTTTTAAGGGGGCCGAGCGCTGGACACGCCGGTGCTGCGAAATGTCTCGGAATGCGTTCTTAAAAAAATACAAAGGCGTAATTATCTTTATTACAGGTGGGTCCATTTATTTGTAGAAAGAGAGCAGACGAGGGGAGAAAGATATGCTGACGGACAAATAATAACAGAGTGGGATAACTTAAATACTTCATCATAGTTATTACATAAATTAAAAATAATTAACATTATACAACGCAGCCAAGAAGGCTTAATTGCCCCAAAAAGGGTAAATGGAGGTTCAGCTCTGGTTTAACTTCTTCACATCCACCAGATCAATGGTGACACATGTGGGGTCGGGAAGTTTCAGCCGCCTCGATGATTCCCCCTGCACATCCATCGACGGCTGGATCTGGGTTGCTAAAGGCAAGGATGTGAAAAGATTGAAGCTCAAAGAAGAGTTTTATTTCTTGAGCCTTCATCAGGCGAGCTTCGACCTTTTCAGATCTTTCTCAATGTTACAATAAAAAGTTACAGTAAACTACAGGGTCCTATAGATCCTATAAGATCCTATAGTTGAAGATGAAATTCAGGGTCAGGGTTAGGCATTGAGCTCCTGTTGAGCCTCATGCCAAACAGGCAAATTCTCAGAATCCAGAGGATGTGGCCTTTCGGATAAAGACTCAGTCATTCATTTTGGCATTACAGATTTTTTCACTTTGGATTTACCAAAAAGTGAAAGTTTTTTTTCTTAAAAAGGCTAGATATTAACCTTAAACCTAGATTAGTTCACCAGTGAGCCGGTGAATTTTTTTATCCAACAGAGTGAGAAAGAGTAGGCTGTAGATGAGCAAAAGAAAAAAACTCTTTTAGTAGTTCAAAAGCTCTGAAAAATAAAATAAAATGAGGCAGTAACTATAGCTTCGGTAATAGTCCTTTCATTCCACTGATTTACTTTATTACTATTAGAGTATGTTTGTAGTAATAGTGCTGTGACGCCTCACCTGTAGGCACTACTGGCCCTACTTGAAAACAGAGCTGTAGCAGTCATGTCAGAGCCGGTCTGTTGGTTCTGTTGTGCAGATATTGGCTGCAGATCAGCAGGGTGCGCAGTAGGGGGCGCTCCACGGGTGTTCCTCAATGAATAGTAAGCAAATGAATCTCACCTGCTAAGATGATTTACACCTACTTCTACACAAAAGAAATCCCACGTTATATTTTCGTTTTACTTGTGTTTAGTTTTTTCTAACTTGCTGATTAGTTAAGGGTTTATGAGAGGCAACGTTTCTGTAATTCTTTGGTTTTCTTTGTGTCGTACCAAAAAGCTGTGACACATTTCCAATCATTTTATTCTGCTTATGACACAATGAAAGCTGAACTTTCTCAAAATACAACTTAAGGTTATTTTTACGAGAGGACAAGTGTGTGGCTATTTCCACAAATGTTGTTCCATCAACAACACCAGAAGAAACAACTTTGTTGTTCAGCGGTTGGTGAGCGCCACACACAGAGTCAGTCTGCTATCAGTTTGGGTCATGTTGCCATGGTTATATGCATTCTGTTTGCGATTAATGGTAATTATCTGTGATTAATCAGCAAAAATTGCTAATCTGTTGCCATCTACATGCAGAGAAATTAAAATTTTGCCAGTTTGTCTGAAGGTGACTGCAGTCAGTCTGTTCAAAAACAGGTGACCTGTTTAACTGACTTCCAATCGCCAGTGATCATCCAGAGGTTCATGATACTCTCAACAAAATAACATCAAAACACTGAGAAGGACCAATTCAATCTATTCTACTAGGCTAGGCAAAGGTTCCCTGATCAGTAAATATCAAGAACATTTAATCCCCAAAGCGACATCTACAAAAACCTTCCCATGTGTTTCAAAGTGTAATCAAACGGATCCTCGGGGTGTGTAAAAGGGAGGTAGACGGCGTTACCTCATACTATCCCCGCTTCACTCTCCAAGTATTTTCATACACCACATTTTCTACATAACTGTCTCACCAGTTATTATCTGAGCCGGCCAACTGTTTATTTTCTAGCTCAGTTTCTTTGTGTGGGCGTATGCACGGTAAATGAGGTTAATACAGTTCTGCAAGCAATGATGTGGTGACTCAGTACAATAGGTTGGCAGAGCAGTTTGTGTGTGTTTGATGGCGGTCGGTGAATTGTTTCAGGGGCATTTGGATGGCGGAATAATTGCTTCCAGAGATCCCTGTGGAGTAATTGCTCTTCCTCCACCCAAAATCTTTACCTCCTTCTGAGAATCTGCTGCCCACCACCACTTTACAGAGATTCTTGGTCCAGAGCGACCGGCCAAATCATTTTCTCCCAGAAAGGGCGAGAGAGAGGTGGAGGAGCAGCAGCACTGGTTAGGGTGGAGAGGCTGATTGCATGCACACACTTCAGAGTGGGTTTGATTTTCTCCACTGTGTACTGCGTGTCTGTGTGGGTTTGTAAGTGTCCACCTGCAAAGCGAAGGAGTGCGTATTCTCACAGTTCGGATTAATTAACAAGCAAGAAAAATCCACTCAGAGTGATTGTGAGGAAATTGTCCTCAGCTGCACATTCAGACACATGCTGCCCCTCATCCAGAAATCAGTCAGGGGTGAGATTTACATTCCAGACATCCACTTCAGACCACGTCCAAATGATCCGAAAACTCTCTGGGAATGGACCTGCGGCCGCTCGCACGTGCACTCGCGGCTGAAGGGCTTCCCGTGGTTTTAAAATGACTACCTCCCAGGAATATGTTTCGCTCTTTTCCTGGGAAACTCTGCATTTCTCACATGTTAGCAGTCTGATTTTTGGAAAAAAGATAATGCAGATAATGTGTGTTTATTCTCGCTTCATAATATTTTTTCTTTTCTTTGTAGTATAATTATATGGTAATATTTTTGGTAGAACAACTCCCTTTGCTGCAAAACTGCTAACGTCTTTGAGGTGAGAATGAAAAACAATCCAACCACAGACCTGTTTGATGTTTTTCAGCACATCCTGTTGTAGTAGAAGGACAATCTGTTGTAGTCTATCTGGAAGTTTCTTGTTTTGACACTCGCTCGTTGCATTAGTTCAGTCTTCACCTGTCGAGTGCTGCTCTCCACTTTGATTTCGTGATCAAGCCTCCATTTTTGTACCAGATTTTGCCATCTGCTTAAAAAAACTAATGGCTCAGTCAGGCTACAGTAAAACACGATGGCAGCCTCCTTACAAAATTCACACTTTATTTTTCACACGAGCGACATCCTCAACATCAACATCACCACTTTCGATTGCAATGTGATTGCACAGGTCACCTGGTGGGAGGCAACCTGTAGTGGATACGGTACTTCCAAACTGAATGACAAAAGGCATGAAAGGGGAAAAAAATTAAAATGGGGACGCAAGCTAGCAGCTCACAATCATGGATAGGAGTCCTGCTGCACGTCAAAACCAAAGAAGGGAGTATCCAGGAAACTGTTCTGTTTTCAAGAAAAATAATAATAATATTTATTCCTTTTCTATACAAAAAGTGCTTTTCTTTATTAAAGCTCACTGGGCTCTGCTACACTATTGTTTCATCACTCATCGGGACCCTGGTACTGCCAGGAGGTGCTGAAAGGAGGAAAAAGAGAAGAGATCACCAAGAAATCCGACAGATAGAGAGAGAAGGTGTGTGTAGGCATCTGTGTATCTTTTTTTTTTCAGTAAGGTACAGCCTCTCCATCTTGAAATATTCTGTGCTCATGTTTGGACACGCTCCTGGATGATATGTCTAATTATTTTTAAAAAAATGTCTGATCCTGAAAACAAGCTGCCTAGGGCCCATCAAACACTCGATGATCTGGGCATGCAACCACTGTTTTCCCAAATGTGACTGTAGAACTGAAAGCACGTTTTTCTTAAAAAAAAAAAAAAAAGTAAAAAAGTTAGCCTACAGTGGACATTAGAGGAACTGCAGTCGGCCCTGGAGGTTTGGATGTGCACCATCTACGCCGCTTGGGCACTTTTGAGTCCACGTATAGACAACAGACACAGCTGCTTAATTTCTGCTCAAAAGACCAAAAATAAAAGAAGTTAGATGAAGCGAAGACCGTAAAGAGAGACAAAAAGGAATGTCGACTTGAGCCAGTACGCATAAAACAAAGAGGAAAAATAGAGTGAAAGAAGCGAAAAGAGAGAAGAAGAATGCAGCTCAGAGATTTTGATGGGCCGTCTCTGTGGGCATACAGCTGCTAGTTCAGCTGTTGGATGAATTAGGGAGAAAGGTCTGAAAATCATTAGCACTTTTTGAGGGCGGGTAGGCTGAGGCATTAAATATAAAGAAGTGGTTTCAGCTAACAGGCACATCTCAGTCTCAGGCAGCTGAAAGTGATATTGCTATATTTAAGACAACAATGCATAATGAAATAAGTGTTGCTTAAAGAGGTGGTCTCTGAGCATGCTGGAGCAATTTTCTGGGTGGAGGAGTAAATCTGTGTTTTTAGTTAGTTTGTTTTTGGGGGAAGGTGGCGGTGTGGGTGCGTACATCCTGTTATCTGGTAATCGCTGCATGTGCATACACTTAAGGCGGCTCCGTTTGGTTTTTTTTATATTCCTGATGTTCAACGTAGAAAGGCGTATGGTGCCCATGGTGAAGAGAACCTACAGAGAAGCTTCAGTGATGATTACGGAGGGTTATATGGCAACTTTTAGTGGGCTTATTAGGCCATTACAGACATGCAGGTTATTTGTTCCTTCCAATAAAGTTCCCAGAGTTTGTATCCAAATGCTGAATGCTATGTTCCAACCACTTAACTGTAATATGCTTTAAAGCGGCCCCTAAATGGTGCTTACTGAGCGCTCAGTGTGCTTGCACACTACGAGCCACATGCACCCATTCACACGCATTCATGCAGAACTTTTTCCTGTCACGCACGCACTCATGTGGATGCATCAGGAGCATTTTGTTGTCAAGTATAGCCACAGCCCGTCCTAACAGGATTTGTAAGGATACGCAGATTTACTGGCTGATACTTGCATTCTTGTTCCTGGCAGTCAGTGGCTAATTATTGTGATGTTTATGGCTGCAAGACTTTGTCCAGGCATCCATCAGGTCAACATTCCAGATTCCAGAATATATTGCACATGGATAAAAGTTATTGCATAGATTTGAAAACTATTTCTGAGCAGCGTTCGGTGTTTTGGTGGCTTTCAAATAAAAACTGTTAGAGATTTATCGTCTGATGGTGAGGTTTACCTCTTTATATTAACTGATCAGAGGTTTATAAATCCACCCCTTCATATAGATTTTTCAGCTTTTTGAAGCTTCACCCATCATTTTCTACCACTTATTGAGTTTGGGTTATGGAGCGAAGAGCCTTCATCTCCCCAGCCATCTCAGCAAAGTCTTTCTAGTGTTTCCTGGGTTCACCCCAGAACTTCTTCCCAGTTGGGCATGCCAGAAAAACCTCATGTAGGAGGGTCCAGGAGGCATTCTTGTCTAATGTGTCTCATTCATTATCCTTTATTTATCCAAAATGACTCATCTCTCTGAGGAGCTTACCTGGAGCCACACAACTTCCTTCCTGGTTAAGAAGGCACACCACCACCTCTGTTTTTTCTCAGGGTTAGGGTTATTCTAGAGAAGTGTGGTGGAGAGCGTCCTGTGCTCCTGCATCTCTGTGTGTCATGGCAGCTGCTCTGTGGCAGAGAAGAAGGCTCTGCTGAGGGTGGTGGAAGCTGCACAGAGGAATGTAGAGAGCACCTTCTCCACCACCACCATGGGACATCTACACCAGCAGATGCAGGAGCCAGGCCCTACCCATTCAGGACGTACTCAGTTTCTCCCCCTCCCCTCGAACAGGAGTCTGCGCAGCATCAAGAGCAGAACCACCAGACGGAGGAACAGCTTCTTCCTGGAGACTGTTGAACTCTGGTGGTGCTCTCTCAGCCACAGATAAGTTTTGTGCTATCAAAGGCACATAAGGATAGGATATAAATGAGAATCCTTGAAACAAGACTCAGAGATACTTGAACTCCTCCACATGAGGCAGCAGCTCATTCCCATCCTGGCCACCTTTTCCTGGCCTCAGATTTGGGGAAGCAGCTTCACCTTTGAAAGCAGCCAAAGCCGAACAAAGTGAATAACAGAATTTATGAGTTTATTAAAAGTTAGTGTCAAAGATCACTCCCAGCTTCCTTATAAATCCTTAAAAGGCGACACATCCTCCCCCAGAGTTGGGCTGAAGGATGATAATAATCTTTGTTTATAAAATATTTACACGAGTTTTTCTGAGTGTGTTTAAATTTCAGGCTGGCCCACAGACATGAGCGTGGAGTCCGTGTGTGATATCGATCTCAGTAATTAGACAGGGCAACAGGCGGTTTGACAAAAATAAACAGGCCAGCTCGATTTATTGCTTCCATTATGTGAGTGCTGCAGTGTATCAATCTTCAAGCGAAGGGTGGGACGGCCTCACACGACCGCCGGCATCAGACTCGTCTTCATTCAGTGTATTGAGTAAATCTAATGGTGCTGATTTGCATTCATAGCCCACTTCTTGACTTGCTGCGGTCACAGTATAAATGCTGCTTTTCCAGGAATTGATTGAAACACAACTCTGGGTAAATTTCACCTTTTGCTGGTTCCTCACTGGTGTTTCCCCATAATTTGAAAAGAAAAAATTGGTACAAACAGATCATTTTAAGACATTTAACAGCATTACACTTTCAAAAACAGCTCAATCACAGAAACTAGCACACACACACAGAAGAGTCAGCGTTTATGAGGTCACAGAGAAAAAGAAACACTTCTCGTATTAGCATAACTGGTTTTTTCCAGCAGGTACAGCCGAGTCTTTGTGCCTAAACGTAGAAACACGAGCTAAGCAGACTTAATTTACCTGATTTTTGAACATAATCAGATGCATCAGGTGATGTTGTCGCTGCTGCGGAGCTGATAATTTTATTATTTCCAACCTGTATACGTCTGTTTGTATTTTCTTTTGAAGTCTGGTCCCCTCGCTCTGCTGGACACTGAAGTTACGTTTACAGTCAGTAAAGTTACCAAGCGTGGGACTTTCTGATTTTTGAGGTGCTCACTTCACCCGTGAGGAAACCCTAACGTATGAACCGCCTCTGCACCTCTGACCCTGCAGAGGTCACAGACGAGTTTATTCTTGTGTTTAATCTCGTGTTATGATAGAGACCGCCCACGGATGCTGACAGCTCTGTTCTTCACGGTCGCTGCGAGTGAATTATTTAGTGTTAATCCCACTATCTGTGTTCTAATCTGTCAAAATGACGGACAGCTTTCTGATTTTTCAGTTTCTGTCAGTGAAGGAAAATATTCACATAACAGAACCTCAGTACAATCTCTAGCGTTGATGAGGGACTGTTTCGGATCTTTAGGAAAACCCTGTTGGAAACACTATAAAAGGAAAAGCTGTTAGTTCCTCGGGCTGGCTTTGATTTGTTATTTTTTTCCTACACAGTCATGTGTAGGTGTAGATTCGCAAGGGGGGACAAGATGGTCTGTTTTACTCCCAAAATATGAATTATAAATTCATACCAGTGCATCCTCTGTATTAGTGCTTTCCTTTACATACATCCTCAGTGATCTCAGCCTCTCCTCTGGTGCCGCGTGAAGGCAGGTTCACAGATGAACCTTCTTCTCACTCGTTCTTTGTCTCATCTTCATGCCGTGTCGCCTGCATTTCTGTCTCTGTTGTCATGTTACCCATCATATTTTTGTTTTACTTTCTCACCTCATGTGTCTTGTTTTGGTTTTACTTCCTGTTTTTGTTTCCTCCCATTGTGATTGTGAACCTGATTGTTTCCACCTGTACCCTCTTTGTGTTTCTCTTCCTCTTCTTTGTCTCTATGGACTTCATTTTTTTTGCAGACGCTTACAAAAGCTCACTTTTTGTCATTGATTTGCCTCACACGACACACTTGAGCGAGTTATTTCTTCAAACAAAAGGCTCATTTATAGGCAGGCCTGACAGGTCTTCAGTCTTTTACGCTCAGTCTGGAACCAGGCAAACATAAAAGAAGACAGATGAGTAAATCATTTGTGTTCTCCCAGCAGGGATCATTTTAAATTAGAAAAGCTGAGAATATTTATTTGAAAGAAACACAGAATGCCAGAGACTCAGTGCATTCTCATCCTGTATTGAACCGTTACCTCGCGCCTGTTTGTTTTGTCTTTACACATAGAGGATATTTGCACCGTAAAAATCGATGGAGAATGTGGTACAAACAGAATACGGGAAATTATGTCTGATGCTCAAGTTTGTCTCATTTTACCTGCAAAAATAAATGCATCTCAAAATGTTTGCACACTCATATTTTATTGCATTTGTTGGCTTTAACTTTTAAACCTTAAAGCGCCATCAAGAAGGCCGAAGCGGGATCGATTCTCCTCCATCGTTTGTTTTATTAACAACTGGCATCACAAAATGTTTGATGAGTAAACATCACAGGATTAGAGTGGCCATAGCTGATGAACAATTAAAAGCAATTAAGTCATAATTGAGAATGAATATTAAATCAAAAGTCCTCAGGAAAACTATCATCTTCAGACCTCTGGGCTCAGGAATATTCATTTCAGCCCACTTAAAAAAATCTGTTAATTGGATGAGCTGCGTGCTTAAAAATGAAGAGATGATGAAACATGAGGCCAAACATTTTAAAAGAGCTGGAGCGAGGAAGCAGGTGAGGTTTTAAATTCTAACACAGCCTGAGGTGAACACGATAATCTGATTATATTGTGCGAATGCAGATGCCGGCTGCTGCATGTTTTATTAATAGTTTGCGCTCCAGCACAACAAGATGCGAGCTCAAAGGACGGCTTGTTTACACTCTTATGAAAATACATATTAAATGCAGCTCGGCGGGCGCACAGAAAACCTGCAGGTCCAGAATCCCTGCTCTCCTTCTGCTTGGGACGATCATTGACTTTGTGGTGCGGGTGAATCATCTCCGACGTTCTCTTGGCTCAACTTTGGTCTGTTTTTCTTTTATATTGTGACGTTTGTCTCCGCCTGTCAGGAACCCTCAACAAGAACTGTTACTAAGAACAGCTTTAACCTCAGTCCTCATCCTCATTAATCCCCACAGTCCTCCATCAGCTGAAGGAGCATTTGGACCCATAAAGCTTATCTTATCTTTTTACAAAAACAAAATCTACTTTATACTCCGCAATGGAAATGGTACATCACTGAGGTTCAACATGTAAATACTAGCTTTTTCATGGTATCCACCAGAACATTCACTTTCCATACTGGAGAACTTAAAACACCTCCTATAGTCAATCATTTACCCCAACAGTAACTACTAAATAGACACAAGCATGAAAACTCAGAAGAAACAACCCAAAAAAGATGTCTCGAGCCTTGAATTCACCCACAGCTACACTGAGAACAGTCAAACAGTTCCCTTCACACCACCGTTAAAACAATCGGGGTAAGAATGGACCGGGTCATGAGTGAAACATACTGGACATTTGAACCAGAAGCGGACACGGTAAAGTGTGCTTTTCTCCCATCTTGGATCAAACAAAACATCACCACCGATCATCGCTAAAGAGGAATAACAACAAACATAAACAATTCATCAAAAGCAAAGGAAAGAAACTGAAAGGAACACAGCTGTTTCTCTGCCAATCACTGCGTCTGTCTTATTAAGGTCATACCACCCATCTCCATCTGCAGTATTAAAGTAAACTATACTTATGACCCGGTAAGTACATTTACTTTAGGAACTTTTTCTTTTTTTGCTAACGTTAATATTTAAACGTAACTAATATTATTTAATATACATTTAAGCAGGATTATAAATACTTGTTTTGCTGTGTTTTTTCAGAACAGGTACTCCGGGAAAAACTGTTTAATCTCTGGTGTTCTGCCGGTTTTAACGGGCTCTGGGCTCAAAATCATGAAGTGTAAAGAGAAAAGCCAAATGCAGGAGGCAGAAACAGGTTGCAAGCTAAACTAATGATTGTCCATCCAAATATACAAAAATCCAAAGAAGGGAGCAAAAAGGCAGAAAATGCAGAGTCAACATAGGCTGGAGGCTGATACATGAAAACATCCATGGATTGAACAGCAGGGAGATGGGACTATATATACACAGAGGACTGATTGGGGTCCAGGACACTGATGAGGGGACTGGGGAAGTCAAAGACAGGAAGTAGAAAAGACAAAATGAAAAGCTTCTTCATCTTTCAGCTGCTCTCTGAAAGATCGTTCACCCTATCCTCATCATCCTCATCTGTCACGCCAACCCTCTCCCTCCACCTGTCCCTGTGGTCCTTCAGCCAATCTGCATGGAGATAAGAAAAGACATTATTTTTATGCACTGGGAGGACAACTAAACTTTTTATCAGGGCTGGCAATCATGTCCAGAGTTTTGTGTGCCTCGGGAACCAAAAGGTGCTCATCTTTTTGAGTATTTATTGCATTTTAACACATGTCTGTTTGCATTATTGCAGCTACAAGTTCCTCTTTTCTAGCCCATTAAAATGGTTTCAATTTACAGCAAGAGAAGAATTTATCTTTTTCATCTTCAGGCCATTTAACAAACTCTGAAAAATGATTGTGGTAACCAGGGAGCTAATTATCCATCTCCTTATAATGTTCATTTTTCTGACTGTGGGGAGCAGGATATGCGCCATAACTATGCGGCTGCTAATACCGGTGGATTCCAGTAAATACCATCATCACTGAAATACAGGCATTTAAAATGATCACTACTTATTCAAAAAGTCACCAATTGTTCAATAAAAACCCTCATTTCTGCATGAATTTTCCTAAATCGTGCAGATGCAGGTAGATTATACCCATCTTTGCCGGCTCCACTCTGCCATTTGACTTTTCAAAGCGCAGCATCTGATTATCTGAAGCACTGACATTTCAGTTTAAACACAAAGCAGCTGCGAGGAGACGGTGTGTTGGTTCATTTCCACTGTTCTTGCACAGTGTGCTGATAAGCAGGTGTGATAAAGAGCCGTTCCTCAGACATTTGGGCGATATGTTCCCGCTTCCTTATTACATTCACTCTCTGCAATCCCAATTTCACACAACAATTTTTAAAATCCCAGGAATGCGCACTGCGAGCCCCATCCCAAATTGGTGAAGAAAATTACATTACAACAGGTGACTGAGACTTGAGAGCTTTCAGACTATTCAGCACGCTCAGTGTTATTGGAGTTTTTTTTCATACAGGAAGATTTTCGTACCCTCTGATTTATATCCAGAGCCGGAGTTTAGTGCCAGGAAGTATTGTGATCTTTTTGCAAAGAGTTGGAAAGAAAGCTGGCATTCAGTTCTTAGGGAAACCTTGAGCCTTAAATGCTTATCAGATGTCCGAACCAACAGTACAAGAGCACGAGAGTTTACATAGATGGGAAATCTGGTCTCAGATAAATCCAAAGTTATCACACGAGGCAAACAATCAAAACACTGCAATATGAATGGACTATTGTTCAAAGGTGTACGTCGATTTCTTACTGGTCAGTGCCAGGCATTGGTCAACAACACTGTATTGCACTGAATATAAAATTTTACCTAGAAATCCTTTGTTCTTGGTGAAGCCCTCCAATCTCATATAGCAATAAACATTTGGCATATGTATCTGTGTTGACCCAGCGTGAGCCTGGCTGCCGCGGTCGATCAAAGGTCCACCTGATACGGCCCAGATGTCAGGTTAAGACGATGGACAGCATGTAAAGCGTCTTTCTGTTTTGGGTTGTAATTATAATCTTAAATAATTCCTAACAATTTAATACCTAGCATGCACAAAAAAAGGTTTGGGGGGGGCACTGAGTGAAGGATGATGATTTCAGTGTTAAAATATGGAGTTAAAAAGCCTTTGGTGTATTTGTGGTGCTAATCAGTGGACGACTTAAATAAAAATATGAATAAATCACTCCAGGATTTCAGATCATTTAAACAGTCAGTGTTGTTCATGCAGTGGTCACTGTCAGGTGTAGCAGACAGATACAACTGGGTGTCACCTGCATAACAGTGAAAGTGAATTTTACATTTTTGAATGGGAACGAGATAAAAAACTAAAGACTAAAAGTTTTTTAATTAATTGATCAAGAAAAAAGATAAATAGAAAGTGCTGCGTGGGTCTACAAATTAAATCAAACAAGTGCTCATCAGTAGGGCAAAACAACTTTATAAAGCAGGAATATATCTGAGGCATCTAATAAACAGTGCCTCTGAAACTTTTCAAATTAACTTGTTACACAAGTCATAAATCTGCCTTCTTTGCTATATTTAAATAAAATGCCGCTTGGATTACTTAGATTATTAGATTTACGTTTTTTCTACTCTGTAAGGTAACATTAGCTTGCACAGGTGAGCTCCCGCAGTTACTCCCAGTCGTTAAAAAGATCAAAATAACACATAAAGAGGTAGCTATGATCCTAACACTACTGTTCAGGAGTCCACTGGCGACCTGGTGAGCACTGTGGTTAGAATCTACCTGCAAAATATCAAGCTTTAGCTACCGGAGCTTTAATTTTCTCTGCCCATCGGTGCTACGCTGCAGCTGGTTTAACATCCTTCATATGCGATCAGATTCTGTCTATCCGCTCTGTAATGGGCAGTGAGCAGGTTCGAGGTATCATCTTGTAATAAATCAATTCAGAAACAGAGAAAGAAGAGTGTTCAGTCAGACCACATGATGTTTCATTGCCTCAGTGGTTATGAGACTCCCCATCTGGGCTGATGATACATCTAATGTTTGTACATCACAGAATGAACAAAGATAATCAGTGGCAATCATCAGCAGTTTATCAACACTTTCCCATTATGAGCCACACTGTAGACTGTCAGGAGTTGATGTTAAAACACTTTCCCAATTACCTGTCCTTATGGCAGCTGAGGTGTAAATGAAATTAACAGCACGGAGACACATCTGTACAGTGATGCGTGACCGTGTTGGACGTGTGAGCCGAGCGCGTTCGTCATTTAGAAGACAGCGAGTAAACAGAAGTTTGGATCCAGTGAATGCAGCCCATTATAACGATGATGACTTTCCTCCTTTGCTCTTTCCATCCCTCGGTCTTGCTCCCTCTATGCTGTGTTAACTGTCTTTCATTATTGCTCTCCGTTATCCAAATTAAGTTATCCCTCCTCATTATTTTGCCAAGAGGGAAATGGGACGTGTCAGCAGAAAGTAAAAATATCATCAGTGGGCCTGTGCAATGACAGATTAATTGGATTAGAGTTGCATTTAGCCTAGATTAGGTCGTGCATTGGGACCTGGATGGTGACACAGATGGATTATGTTAGAAAGTGCAACAGTGACTGGAAGAGCTCTTAATTGTGTCGAGTAAACGCCGTGGCACTGGGGTGACATCACTCTTACTATTTCCGGCCCCTCGATAGTTCTGTTTAGCTTTGTTTTCCTAAACTCTCATGTTTTGCGCTGGTGCCCATCAAAGTCACACTCTATCTGCCCGTCATCTGACGCATGGAGCGCTGGGAATGAATGCAGACGTGTTAATATGGATTCACGTTAACATTTTTCTTCTTGGAGTGCAAAGACGTTGCATTAAACTGAATCTGCATCCAGCTGCCTGCATTCAGACGCACAGTAAAATCCAAGTTATTTAAATTACAAATGTGGAGGCTTCTTGGCTGCTTTATACCATGTCTCTAACAGTTTCATGAACATCGGACTTGGCAGTTATTCTTCTGACTTCTGGAAAATCTACCACCTCGGCCCATATTTGCTCGGTTCCTTGAGAAAAAATGTTATCTCTTGGAAGCCAAATCAAAAAATGTCCAATAATACTTCTTTGAACTGCATCAGTTTTTTTGTTTTTTATCGCATCCTTAACTTTTGTGACCTCTTCTTTATTTTCTGTCACATTAATACATTGACCAAAGTTTCATGTAAGTTTTTTCTAGCTAAATGATGCCAAAGAGATGGAATATACCTAATATAATCATCAGAGGCACAGAAACGTGCTCTGATTGTTTACACAGTGCAGTTAATGAGAGGAAGAAGAAGAATTAGAAGTGTTTTTCTGAATGCCTGTAAACTTCCAGGTCATGGTAGTGTAAGGAGCTTGGAAAAGAAGTGACTGGATTTCTTTAGGTTCTTCTTAAAGAAGTCCATTTGCTTTAATTTCCAAGCTCCTTATATTATTCTGAGCCATGAATCGTGCAGAGCTGCTTTACTAGAGTTAAACAATGAAAATGTAGCTCCAGAAATCAGTAGAATGAGCCCATTTTAATTCATATAAAAAGTATTTATTATGAAAACTGTTTTAATGCAGTTTAATTCACACATCACTAATAGATTTCCCATGAGGTCTTACAAGTAGTGTTCATGAGAAAGTGGAGGAACTGTGGTATATTTAGACCTGTTGGAAAAACAACAGGACATGGAGGACTGAAAGTTAAATGCTGAGTTAAACATGCAGACCTAAACTCAGAATGACTAAAATTTCAGTGTATCTCTGTCTCTGTAATTCATTACCCAAACACGTCCACAATAAACATGTTTCTGCGATGACACATGAACGAGACACTAAATGAGAGACTGTATCCAGTTTCAGACCTGACCCCATGACTTGGATACCACAGGGACAGGTGCTGCCATGTTCTCACTGTGATGATTTGTGCTGGTGAGTTCATAGGAGAATGTAAATGCATTGCAACCTCGAACCGTCCTTAATACTAGCTTATCAGAAGGTTCACACAAACTAGCTTTTTTAAGGTTGTCATTGAATTATTTTATGCTCTTAACAACTGCCGCATCCTTGGTGACTCATCTAATCTTATGAATCTAATCTTATTAAAGTTAACTAAACTAAACCTAGGTGTTAAAATATAGAGCAGTGGAAATGAGTTTCCCCTGAAGGATGTGAGGGATAAAAATATCATGAAATTGACCTTTACTGCTGGCAGTATATAAACTGTATCTTTCGTTTCAAAGTGAATGTCTTTGGACTCGAAAGGAAGACACAGTTGAAGAACAGCTCAGAAGGTTGTCTTTGTAAGAGGTGGCTAATCTTAGCTATGCAGCCTTAATAATGGAGTCACTAGCATCTCCTCTTGCCACGAAGAGAGGCTTTAGATGTGTGGATATATGTGGTTAGCTGACTGTTTAGCTCGCCTAATATTATCAGATGAGTTACAGCGGAACTGAGAAAATCTGCCAAATATCATGGCAGACTTTGATGAAGGTGGACATGGAAGTGGTTGTGGTCTGCAATGGCGCCGTTGGCAAGTCAAGCACGATCCAACGTTACTGCAAAGGCATTTTCAAGCACCTCGGGGCGACTGTTGAATTGAATTTGGTGGATGGATATGTTAAAAGACATTTGAGCTTTAACTGAAATAGAAATAAGACAAATCCTTTTGGACAAAGAAACTACAAGAAATGTTATGCTGTGCTTGCAAAGCCACCTACAGCGAAATTTAAAAATATATATAAAGGCAACATTATTAGCTTTAGACTTTATGGTCAAATTTGTGAACCCAGCAAGTGTCTTTGGGGAAACCAATGTGTGTGTAACATGAAGTGTTTTGTTTCTGTTGTAATACACGTCCTGAATGTGAGCCTTAAATCTTGCTCCTGACAAACATCCCCCAATAAAATTAACACTGAAAACTAAGGTTTCCTAAAAATAAGAGTTAAACTCAAACAAGAAAACTATAATAACTCTGAACCTGACTAGTTAGAGTTAGTGTTTGGGTTCAGTTAAAGTACACTCTTATTAAGACAATTTCAGCCTTTTGGCCAAGTAGAAAACCTTGAAACTGTAATGAGACTTCATTTCAAAATTAAAACCCAGCCATAACCCTACTTTAGGCTCGTCACTGGTAATTTAAGAGGTCAAAAAGCACTGTTCTTATCCCTAACAGGACTGTTTTTTTGCACTCATTATTTTCAGTAAAGTTATTTAAACTGTTGCTGTCACTGCATATGTATCATCTCCACTCGCAACCTTGATCCATCCTCGAAGCCTTTGCTGAGGCCAGCTGTTACCTGGCCTCAACTCTGACCCCACTGCTGGCTGGCGGACATAACTCAGCCCCGGCGGGTTCTGAAAGATGTAATTTCACGGTGTCTGCCAGATGTTCATGCTAAACTCAAAAACAGAGATATCATTCAGTTTGACTGCAGCGAGCTGGAAGTGGCCACGCCTCGTGTTCCCATACAGAACATCAGACCTTCTATAGGGGTTTATGATGAGTGTCGGAGGAAGCTCGGCTCCATGTGCCCCACAGGAAAACACGCAGGGGGTCATAGCAGTGAACTACCAAGGCAAGTGATAGCAGCACAGCTGGTGGGAACACATGTAAGGGGCCTGCACATATGTTAGACATTTAACCCATCAAAGAGGCTGTAATCCACTGAATTGAATGGATCATCATTACAAGCGTCCTTTGAACCACCTTTTAATAAAGATAACACACCACTGTGACCTTCTTATCAGGTAACCTCATCCCATCCAGATGAGATAAATGAGAGCACATCAGACCTACGTTTGGCAGATTAACATTCATCTTCTTTTCTTTTTCTTGCCCCACAATTGATATAATTAGGTTGCGTTGAGGGACTCGCTGAATGTATTAAGGCACTCAATAACAGTAGATTAATTTAATCTCGCTCAAAATGGAAACATACCTCCTTTAATGCTTCAAAGTTATTTCCTCTCAATGTCATTTGCTGTTGTTCTGAAGCAGAGCTCCATTAATAGGGCAGGGAACATCCACGGGAGAGCAGAAGCATGGCAGCATCCTCTGTACCTACCCTGCCACTGTGTTCAAATTTTCAAAAAAGTAAAAAAGCTTAATAAATAATTGAAGGTCCGCTCGGGCCGAGTTCTAAAGGGAGGCTGCAATAACCAAAGTCACAGGCTGCAGATGAAGAGGAGCTGCGAGGGCACTGGAGCCCATCTGATTTGTGCATGGGAAATAAGACGAGGAATTAAAGCGTGCTACAGTAGCTGCCACCTTGTGCAACGCTGCTCCTGTGTATTCCTGTCAGATCCATCAAACTGCAAAGTGCTGCTGCACAGACATGTAGCACGAAGAGAGACAGAGGAACGTGGAAATATTAGCTGCGATGCCAGTGTTTGTCGAAGGGCTTTTAATCTTAATGTTAATGTCAGCTGATGTTTATGTGCAGGCAGCACAAACGCTGCATTTAAAGGAGCGCTGCCTTACTACTAGTGTTACTGACACCATTGGCCACTAAGTGAACTCACTCATCGTGTTCAGACCCAGTGTGTGAGCTGCAAATCAGGCAAAGCAATGATGAAAGAAGTACAAGACTACCCTGCACTGATATGTTGATCTATTACATCCACTGTATGTCATGCATATTGCGCAAAGACTGAGAGAGCAGCATAGTATTAGCATATTACCTGAGTATTAGTATGACGACAACAGAGGTGACTTGGATGTGATAAAGTTACCAGTGACCGAAACACATACTGTATAAAAGATGGATGAGGGAAAAATGTTTATTCCCATACTGGTTGAGAAGTGGTTGTTGGAGGTTGTTTGCAGAGGTTGCAAAGAGGGTACTGCACCTTCAACCTTTTTGCAACCACAGCTATTGCTATCTGGTGGCCGTCAGATAGAATACACTGCCTTAATTTTTCCAACATATGGCAGCCATATTTTTCACCGTTTATGGGTATATGCTGTGTAGCTAAGTAACAGCTAGCTAGCTAACTCCCGCCAGTTGGCTTCTTTGCTTTGTGCCAATAAATCATTTACTGATGAATAAGATCAATATTATTTGACACTGTACACAAATTATGGTGCTCTCCATTTGAAGCTGGAACTGGAGTGTACCCACAAGTAGGACTTGAAGGAGCCCCACCAAGTCCAGCTTAATGGCAGTTGTGAACATAAACATTTGTAAAACTGTAACACTTGTACTGCCACCACTGTTTATTTCACTAAGTGAACAACTCACTAAATAAACCATTAAACAGAGAGCTGATCAGGTTCTATCTGTGACGGTGCATGTCATTTTAGGCACAAAAACAGGCACTGCACTGTTTTGCTAGTGATGCGCTGTTTTGCTAGCGATGGGTGAAATGCTCTACCTGATATAGAGCCAAAGAAATCCTAGGTTTCCGACTTCAGTACTGTCACTCTCAGCTCCGACTTGTGAAACCACATTATTATCCTCATAGGAAGTTTGTTTGGGAGTTTGTGTTGTGCTGGGAGCCAGGTGTTTGATGACTTTAGTGAACTCAAGCTAAGCTAATGTTAGCTAATGTTGCCTGCTGTTGATGCTGGATGCAGAACAGATGCACTGAGGCACTTCCATTCCTTCTCACGGAAATCAGTGGCGTTTAAAGGCAACCAAGAGAGCCTCAAATTCTAAGTTATTTTAATATATGTAAAGAATCTAGATCGAACACTTCTGAAATATATCCTAGTGTTTCTATAGCAGCACGTTATCAAAAATAACCTTCATAATATAAATGAACATAACACCTCCCTGTTCTCTAAGGAGCTGCTACATCTCCTGCAGCTTCAGTCAGTTAAATATTCACACGCGCACACACACATACACACACCACTCCCAGCACACTCTCTTCACACTGTGATCGTGATAAACGAGCTACACTACAAGTCAACAGACACTTGTCTTCAGTTACTATTCTGTTCTCATCTTCCTCCTTTATTTGGGTTAAATTATGCAGTCCAAAGCTCCTTTTTTAAATAATTTACATGTGTGCCGCTCGCTGTCTCCAGGGTGCGCTACATTAGATTCAATTTCAAGCCCACGTCAGGCAAATTTAGGGCAGTCATGCAGACGCTTCCTGAATGCACAGGCTGAATGGCTGCTGGACTGTATGCATGATTGTCTGTGCATGGTGGACTGAGAACTATCCCCCGTGTCCAAAGGCCTGTGCACCCAGAAACCCATCCACATCATTATCATTAGGGCCATCCTTCAGCAGATTGTCTGGCGTAATTCAGAATTAATTGTGTGGTTTTATGCTAGTAGCTTCAAACATGGCTCCCATATGGCGCCATGCACAGTCAAGTGGGCCATTCTGTGGAGGAGCAGACGCAGATGTGTAGACCACAGAGCATCGAAAATGAACCCCTGACTGGCTTGTGTGGACCTTTGCTGTCATTTCCCAGAAGACAGAACACGCAGAAGAGACTTTGTTAAACCAGTTGGCTAACATACCTCACCCAGAGATGGCTTTTGCACACTGACTCGCCGTTGTGCTGAGGCAGTGAGAACAAAGCAGCCAACAGCCAGAAGAGGAAAAGAAAAGTCAAAGAATAAGCTCTCTACAGCGCTGGAAGAAGTGTATTCGGATTGTTTCCTCGAGCGCCGACACAACAAAGAGCTAAGTTCAAAGTCCTGCTGATGGAAATGTACGTTCAGCAAACTTAATGTATCTAAAGGTGGTTATTCTGATGAGCACTGTTTCTTGTGAGCTATCACAACAGTCAGCCATAACACAGCAGTGCTGTGTGGGTCTTTGCAGCTGTGACCTGTCCTGTGGATGCTTGGTTGGAAGGCTTCATGGGGATTTCTCAGGCTGAAAGCCTTGGGCTGTTTCTTAGCAGTTTTTCTGATCTGGTGCGATGTGTTGCTCTCCTGCAAAAGGCTGCCGCCATCGGGGAGTGCTGGTGTTCGGTCGTAAACAGTGTTTTTAGGTGGATGGTATGTGTTGAAGTACCACTCACATGACAGTCAGAACCCACAAATATTTTTACTGTAATGACTAATCTTACCTGAATCACTTCTCATTGGATTTCACATTGTGGCTGATTGGTGTAAGATATGTGATTATCTGCTGAAGCTGCTCAAAGTTAGTATGATAAGGTCAAAGCATGGACGGATGGATGTGCCCTGTTTTAATCTCGTCTGTATTTCTTTGTATTTTAACTTGTTTTAACGCACCTTCCGATGTGTCATTCTATTTTCAAAATTTCAGACTTATCCTATCAATAATAGTGATATTGGACAACACATCCCTTCCTCCTCTGAGCAAATATCTCACAAAATAGAGCTGGAGAACTTCCAGGTGGCCACTAACCTTATATATGAAAAGAAAGCACTTGAAACTTTTAAGATAACTAAGAAAGAGGGTTGAACAGGGATATCAGAGGGTCTATGACCGGAATATGCTTTTGAACATATTAACATTTACCAGGTGACCAACAACGCTTTGAACAATTAAGGTTTGATTAAAAGCAGAATATTTCTTTCTAAAATGTATTGAAATAATTGATCAATATCAGAATTTTATTTCATTTTTTTAAATGAGGAGCACTGGATGTCTCCTCTCCAGAGCTGGGAGTTTAGTTTGCCACGTTGTCGCAGGTTGAGGCGCTGATTACAAACCATCATCTCCGTCAAATGAAGCTTAATTAAGTAGACAATAAGAGCTGATTGCCTCTCCCTCCCACTGATGCTGTTATGGTGACATCAATAGAAGATAAAGAGCATCATGAAGGCTGATCAGATTTACAGACGTAGTCAGTGTCTGCACACTGGATCCTAACGCAAACGAACGAGTCTCCTTACATGATGTTGGTGTCTCACAGCCCATAGATCAGTGGTCCCCAACCCCCGGGCCACGGACCAATAGCGGACCGAGTTGAGGCTCGGGTGTGAAATTTATGGTTTTCAGGGTTTTTATCGTTAACTCGGTTTCCCTGGGTCTTTTCCCGTGTTGTAGTTGTGTGTCTTATTTTGAAAGAAATATTTACGCGTTACCATAGCGACCAGAGAGCATTAAGGGGCAGAGAGGAGGACGTTACTCTTAATGTTGTTGGCACATTTTCAGGAGGACGCTGCTAATAAAGTTACGAATTACACAGTGAATTCGCGTTTATTATTATATTTACAAAATACCACAGTTTTTGTCTTGGTTGTATCATTTTATTTTATTGTATTTATCTGGTCCGTGAAAATATTGTCTGACATAAACCGGTC
>VUQG01014298.1:0-11432 GCA_015106755.1 Etia nguti | reverse complement strand
CCTGGGATCGAACCACCAACCTTCTGGTTAGTGGCTGACCTGCTCTGCCACCTGAGCTACAGCCACCCCAGAACACAATCATATCTACACTTTGGACATAAATGAAACATCAGTGTTATTTCACTCCTGACGCTTGCAACCTGTGATTATTTATTTCAGCTTTAGTTGAAATTGATCCGAGTAAAATCAGACAGTTCGCCATAATTATTTAATGCAGGGAGTTAAAGATGTATGACTTCCTCCAGAGATGTACAGTGCAGGTAATTTCATTTTAAAGTATATATCACTATAATTGCAGCTTTAGGCTGCAGCTAAGTGCATTACTAAGGCAGTCCATATACCTATAAATCTGAAGGTAATCACCCTGGCAGGCCTTTAAAAGGTCAGCAGTGATAGAAAAGCAGAAAATGACTCACTGCTGGTGCTAAGTGACACAAAGTTAATTTGAACCACATTAAAAAAAATCTTAAAGCAAAAGCAATAATGTTAGACTGACAATTATCCTTTAAACTGAATTTTCAAGCATAAAGATACAAGTGTCAGTTGAGCCACAGCATTTTCATTATCTCAACATCAATTATCATACTGCAGGGGGTGCATGTCCCATCTTTTGCCATATAACACTGCCGTAGTTCAAACCTGCATTGAAGTGCTACTGAAATTGTTCTCACTGAACTTTAAAAATAATTTTTCCTGTATTTTCAGCCATCATTTAGTTTTTTAACTGTGGCCTGAAAGAAAAAGAGGAAAAAAATTGACCAATCCTAAGCATTTTCACTGTGAGTGTGTTAACATTTAGCCTCAGAGAGCTGCAGCTCTGCACTTCCTGGATTTATAGTATCATAGAATTGCACACATAAGTAATATCTTTAAAATGTGGAGGTAGCAACGTGCGATTAACATCTTAAATCTCTTAAATTCCACAGACCGCGTCAGCGTTTTTCCTGTCTTTTTCGTTTTCCATCTCTCTTGCACACTGCTAATCGATTAATTATGCAGAGATGGATGAAGGAAGGTCACTGACCCTGCTGCAACATTTTAACACAGCATGTTTACTCTGTCTGGTAACCGGATTAGTGCTATGGATGAGGAAAGCTGTGTTGCATGAAACAAAGCCTTCTTCTCTCTGTAGTCAGACTCGAAGATATGTAAACACGCCATTCTGTCACCTCCCTTTTCTCCTTCATCCTCCCCTCAGATTATTAGGCTGCAGAGCAGGTCCTTCCTGGAAAAGACCTGAGGCCACTGATTGGTTTACCCCACCGCTTAAGCTGAGACAGCTTACAGGGCTTTGTGCCAACTCCTGGATTGCTGAAGACTTGTAAAAACTGAAGACAGCTAGCATGGTCAGCATTGTGATGTGGTGGAGGTCAAGCTAGTAATGCAATAAATAAAAGCAGGAAGAATAGATTGAAAGGATTCAGCAGCGGGGGTGGGGACAGGGGCAATCAAATGAAGTGAGATCAAAGGCGCATGGAGTGGAAAGGGCTGTAATGAGAACAGGAGCAAATGATGTTGCGACTCCCTTCTGCCATAACACTAACTAAATCATGAGATGCACTGTGAACAGCTCGCGAGGAAAAGAAAGGTAACCATCAGGTAACCATCTGATTCTGACCAAGAGGAACAACTTGGCGCTGGAATGAGGGATTAAGAATAAGGAGAAACACCCCTACTTACCTGTGGACTGAGTGACACGCATTACTGCACTTATTTCACTTACTGTAGCCAGATTGCGGCCAGTGCGTGTCGTGCATACGCGTGTGATTGAATGCACTCATGCAAAAGGGATAATTGGTGGGAGGCAGCAGCTCCATCAGTGGGAGTATGTGTGCGGCTTGGGTTAATCTCCTCTCCCTCATTTATAGATTGAGTCTCCGGAGTGTTGGAATGCCCTAACACAAAAGGTGAGTTTGTCCTCTTGGCTCTTTGCTGTAGTGGTTGTTAACCTGTGCTGTATAATTATGTCAACAGCTTTAACTCACAAATAAATCTTCATCATCAGTGTGTCCAAACCCTCACTACACACTGACTGAGTGTAACCTGTGCTTCGTACATGCATCCATTTATTTGCTCCCAGAATATGATGGTGCGGGTAGTGATAGGGAGTTGTAGTGTTATTGCAGCATGCTGCCATTGTCTGGCGGACATGTGTGGACTTAAAAAAGACAAACAGTGTTACTTTAAGTCTTTGTTAGTGTGATATTTTTAGCAGTGATGGGATAAATTCTCGCAGTAGGTGAAGTGGAAAACTGGGATGAAGAGATTTTTGCAGAGAGGAATGAGGAAGAAGGGAACGGCTAACGCACATACAAGGAGAGGTGCAGGTGGTAGAAGCAATGTTGTAGCATGTTCCCTCTGCAGAAAAAAAAAAGACACTGCAGTATATCTCCCCCTCCCCAGTTTGCTGACCAATGATGTTTGGAGGTCAGACTCCCAGCTCTGCTACTATTGTCAGCCCCATGACACACAGCTTGTTCAGGAACACACCTTAAAGGAAGCAGAGGGGAGGGGGGCAAATAATTACAAGCAAAATATATGCACATATTTATGCCATCTGCTGAGAAGCTAGTGAGCAAAAATGTGCAAATATATGCATTCAGCATACTGTTACCCAACAAAAAAACCTGCTCAGCATGGATGACTGCATGATGTCTCACGCTTCACAGAAACGGCTGTTTTGTCTTCAGTGCAGGAAAAAGAGCAGCCGATGTCAGACGACAGAGATGTGGCCAGATCATTTAGGTTTGCACGCACATGGAAACTCTGATTTTTAACAGTTTTTTTCCTTATTTTGACTAAAAAGAGTGCTGTGGAGGAATAAACAAAATAATTACTTTTTTTTTAAAACTGCATGTGAGTGTTTCTCATCACTGGCTAGTGCTCACTAAGTGCTGACTCGGGTCTGTTCTCACTAGAAGTAGTCCCTGGGGGTGACAGGACATCAATACTGAATTGGAATCAGCAGCATGGATCTACTACCATACTCTTAACTCTTTGCAGTGTGCAGTGCAGCTCAGTAATATTCAGTGTATAAGAGGCACAGTTTGAATAAAATGCCAGACAAATATGCATGCATGGATCTGAAGGACCTGAAATCAGCTTGTTTTTAAAAATTTTAAAATGTTGACTTGCAAATAGCTTTTCTTTTTCCTTTGCTAATTTTCTATTTCTTTCGTTCACATTTGAATGAATCTGTACTGATTTTGGTACGTATGCTCAGTTACAGTGTTAGAAAATGTTCTGTTATTTTAGGCGTGGCCTAAAAATTGCAATACACCTTCCATCTGGCTCATTTAAGGTGGAACCTCTGTCTGAGTCAAAGTGAGTCATCTCTCTCAGTGGCCCATAGAAAACTGCAGATGTGGGCCACATTTAGACCAAACAGCAGCTACTGCTGTCTGGGCAGTGAGTCAGCATCAGAGGTTTGTTTGTCCGCGTACTGAACACCTGTAGGTTGAAACAGCGGTTAACCACATTTTGTAGAACTTGTCTTAGGGCTGTAGTTGAGAAGGTAAACTGGCAGTCATGTGATAATTTCAAATGTTCTTATCACTTTGTGTTACAATAAAATTGTGTAGCTTTTTCAGGCTGACCTGAGAAAGCATGTGACGCGATCTACAGCAAACGTTTTTATTTTTGCCTACAGCACAAACAGCGCCCGAGCTGACCCACGACCCAAGTTTTCGAGCCTTTCTGTGAAGAGCTGAGACCTGTGCTTTCGCTCTGTGATAAATGCTGTCGGACATGTGGCCTTTTCAAAGAGAGATTACACCTTTCTAGCGCCAGCCTTAAAGTAAAGAAGGCAGCCACAGCTTTGTTCCAACACCTTAAGCTTTGGCAGTCTTAACAACCCAGCCTGCCTGTTATGGTTAGCAGATGGGACTAAATGCCTTGATTTAAAGAGCCATGCAGACTGAGTGAGTGCTGAGATTCAGTGGTTTGCTTTTATGTTAAAAATAGGGCATTATGTTTAGAATACATTTTTTTCAGTCTTTCTAATTCTAATGTAAGAGCATCGTAAAGTACAGTCACCTGCAGATCCTCCTTTAGTATTTTTCATGTAATTAATGTGTAATTAAAATATAACTAATGTCCAACAGAGAACATTTTCCTAAAACAGAAAAACAAAGGAAAAAAAACAATTAAATTATAAACTATAAATTAAATAAAATACTTTCATTCACTGCTGTGTGACAAAGTTCATCCCCTTTGGGCTAAACACACAAATATTTTTCTGGGTCATGTGGTCAAAACTGATTTAGCGATTTAGGTCTCTTTTGATGTAGCAGAGCAGCAATGTTACCAAAGAAGGAAGAGGGAGTTTCAGGGGTCACATTCCTCATACTGGAAAAAAAATGGACAGCTTTACTCCTAATACAACAGAACCAGAACAAAGAACACTGAAAATTGGAAGGAAAAGTATTTTGATGAACGAGATAGTCAATATTTGCTGACAGTTCTGTTCACAGTTCTTCCTTTTTAGGCAAACTAAAAGTAAGCACTGTTTTTTCATACACAAAACACTTTGCCCCTTTGCTGCTGTTTGGATCCCCTTGTTGGTCTCTGACTGAACTTACCGGTAGACATTTTGTTTGGTCGCCTAGTTTTCAAATCCCACTGCAAACTGTGTGCTGTCGTGATTGTGACTTCACACTTGTTTACCAGCACCATCATGTGTTTGACCTGTATTCATCTCCTCCCGTTGGCTTCTAATAAATATCCCTGCTCCCCCCAGGTTTGATAGGATTAATCGAGCCATTACTTAATTACAGGCTTGAGAAGAAGCTGAAAATCTATGAGGAGGATTTACAGCTCTTCCAAATCAATCAAGGACAGATTTTTTTTTCTTTTTCATAAACGCTTTCCACTAACAGGATCATTAGCAAGGAAATGAAGGAAAGAGCTGGTGTTGCTGCTGATTCTGCTATCCCCAGGTAGCATTTCCAATGCTGGTCAGGAGCATTACAATAATTACTCACTGTTAGAATGTGAAAATGGTTTAATAAATTTATGATTAAAATGTTTAATCAGGATTAGTGGCTCTAAATTGAAAAGGAAAGCAGTACAATTGTTTCATCATACTGTACTTAGACTGTAGACTTTTAGCATAATGGTTCACTGCTACGCTGTCATTACTTGTTGATTTTGTAAATGATTAGCTTACATTGAACTCAGAGACCAAGGATGGGGTCTTATTACAACTGAAAAAAAGCTTTGAAAAGAAATATTCAATATTTCATAAGTTAACACAACATCTCTACTACTAACTATTGACGGCGTAAACACAGCTTTAGAGTTGAGGTCATGTCTAAGTGTTTCCAAACTCTGTTAGCAACCTCTTTTATTTTACCATGTAAAATAGCAGAGAGTTTGGTTCATATTGACCCGATAGCATCACACTGTTGCTGCACATTTGTCTGCCGTACAACCACGATTGTACTGAGATCTGGTGACTGTACAGGCCATTTGAGTACAGCAAGCTCACTTGCATGATCAACAGTTTGAGATGATTTGAGATTATACTTCTACAGATTATTTAGCAACACATTTTAAAGAGAAAATATCCAGTTAGCAAGCTCCTTAGAGGTCAGAGGAGAATGGCTTGAGTTTTTCAAGCTAATATGAAGGCTGCAGTAAATAAACACAAGTTACAAATAAGGTATGCAGAAGATCATCTACAGCAGCAGAAGACCACACAGGGTGCCACTCTGCTGAGCTAAGCACAGGAAACTGAGGTCATAATTTACACAGGTTCATTAAAATTGAACAACAGAATATGGTAAAAAAATGTTGCCTGGGCTGATGATGCTCAATTTCTGCATACACAACATAAAGACACAGCCTTGTATCAAAAATTCAGGCAACTAATTGTGGTGTGAAGTAGGAGATATTTTCTTGGCACACTTTGGGCTCCAACTTGTTCATGAACCTTAAAGGGAGCGGAGGCAAAATATATGCAAGTTGTTTAAATCCCACAGCCTACCTAAGTATTGTTCCTGACCATGCCCATCGCTTTGTGAGCACAGTGTACCCATCCTCTGCTGGCTGCGTCGTCATGTCACAAGTGTCAAATCATCTCAAACTGGTCTGTTGATCATGCAAGTCACCAGATCTCAGTACAATCGTGATTGTGCGGCAGACAAATGTGCAGCAACAGTGTGATGCTATCGGGTCAATATGAACCAAATCTCTACTATTTTACATGGTAAAATAAAAGGTGGCTAAAAGAGTTTGCAAACACTTAGACATGATCTCAACTCTAAAGCAATGTTTACGCCATCAGTAGTTAGTAGTAGAGATGTTGTGTTAACTTATCAAATATTGAATATTTCTTAAATTGAACTGTAATAGGACACCATCCTTGGCCTCTGATTACAATGTAAGCTAATCATTTACAAAATCAACCAAAGACTCTCCAAACACTCAGGCTCTGAGCTGAGAAGGGGTGTCTTTCCTCACTAAACACTTAGATGTGTGAGGAATGGCTAACTATGAGCCAGCTGGCATCCCCACTTGAATAGCACCTCTAACTATCAGTCACTTTTCATACTTTCTACTTCTCCATACTCTCTCAATGCACTCGCTAATAGTCCATTATCTTCTTTTTTTTGTCAGGGTCCCCCACCCTCCTCCACATCTATCAAGTTTGCTTTTGTATTTGTTGGTTCTCATTTCTGCTTCGGCTCTGCCAACTGGCATATTCACAAAGCCCGCATCAGCAACCGGCCACATTTCGCAGCACCACTTATCAATCCACTCAGCGGTCACACAGGAGAGGCCTGGCTTACCCACAGTGAAGGGTAGAGAGGTGTATTAGAAAGTTGTTCCAGAGAGTCTGTCAGCAATTATGCTCAGAAGACACACGTGGGAAACATGAAGAGGTAGCTATGTTGCGTAAGGAGCACAAGATAGTCTGCCATCCTTTCATGCCCTGATAAGGAAAAGGAGAGATGTGGTTCCAAAGGTTTCAAATGTATGATTGTGTGTTTCAGTATCAGGGTTAGATCAGATTTAACGGTGTTGCAGTCTTCATAACACTGACAAGACAACAATTAGACATGCATGTGATTACACAGTATTAAGTGTAATAATAATCCATCTGACACTGATGAAATGCCATTCCTTTTTGCAGGCCTATCATAAATGAAGGCACTGGAAAAAACACACATAATGATTCACTTTACTGCTACCCTTTCAGGAGGGGTAGATGTTAAACACTGGAACACCCGTGTCATTTCAGTTCATCCTCTGGACACCATGGAAAGGTCTTCCAAACCTAATGGCTCATCTGTTCAATATTTGGTCAGATATTTCAGTCTGGACCAAAGTGGGACCTACTAAATAACAGACTAACACTGATTCACTCAATAGAACTGTGCTAAAGAGCCTATTCATGTATTAGCATGGCTAAAAAAAGAGATAGGCCTATGAGGACTTAATTATTTCCATAATGATAGGTTAAAGGGTGAGGATAATTTGGTTATTCAAATTGGGTGAAAGCTGAACTTTAATTTGCATAAAACGTTTATTACAACATGAGAAACTTACCAGCATTCAGAGTGAAAGAGACATAACATCTATAATATTTTGATGACATTGCCTAACATGTCCAATACATACTATTTTCCATTTTAAAAGGTTATCTCTGTATGTCAGCTGTAAGTTTGACGCCCCTATGTAGCTTCACACAAATTAGAAGAGGGAATGATATAGACAGAAGTTAGTAGTTATCTTAAACGCATCCTTGTGCCCTGCTGCGGTAATTACAGTGTTCATTATATAGCTACACCCTCTGTTGGCCTCTGATTGCTCAATAGAAGCTAAATCATAGTTTAAGGAAACATAGCTAGTACCTAACTTTGTCTCTCTGAATTGTAGTGTTGGGAAGGTAGCATATCCAAAAAATGGCAAGTGAAAAAATAGTCCAGGATGTCAAAGGGAGGTGTTGTAGAGTCTGATGGCCATAATGAACGATTTCCTGTGGCATTCTGTTTAGCATTGTGGTGGAAGGAGTCTTTTCCTGCAAATGCTGCTGTGACTGTCCAACATGCCACGGAAAGGGTGTAAAGCATCCAAAACTGTCCTTAACTTGGACAGCATCCTCCTTTCTGACACCGACATCAGAGAGTCAAGCTCTAGAGCCACGATCCTACTGTGCCAGCAGCAGTTTGTTGAGTCTGTTGATGTCTCCTACCCTCAGTCTGCAGCACGTGGACGCCACAGACTCAAAACATGCTGAGCATCGTCCAACAGATATTAAAGGACCTCAGCTGCTTCAGAAATAGAGATTGCTTTGGCTTCTGTGTTTTTAGTGAAGTCCAGTATTGTTTTATTATATTCATTTATTTTAATGAAAACAGGTCCCTGAAAGACGAGTTTATGAGAGTGAAACCTGGGGACAGTACCATCAAAACAATTAGCAAAATTAGCCTAAAAAGCTCAATAGTACTGCAGAGTCAGGCCTAATAATGTGTAGCTTTGGCAATTTACACAATACACAGTCATTTTATCCTTTGTTGTTATAGAACATATTGATTAGTGGACTTTTTGAAGACTTCACAAGCACTGCAAGCAGACCAAAGACACTGCCAGGAACATTTCCAAACAGCTACACATAGATTATTAAAGCCGCTGAGTCAGCAAATTCATTTGTGAGCCCTATTACAATACTGAAACCACGTGCATGAGAAATCTTGCAGAAAATTAATTTAGTCCTGCATCCTCTGCCTCCAGTCTGACTGTGCCAAACATCTTCAGCACTATTGGATTACTGGTAATTGAAAAATATCAAAAACCAAGTCGGCAGCGGTTTTGTAGCAGTATGCTACAAAAAGTGAGGCATGGCTGATTTTATCATCCAAATGGCAATAAGAGTCTGAGAATCTGCCTCTGAGTGAGCCCAGGTGAGAATTTATGGTCGAGGAAAAAGGCTGAAATGCGCAATCTGTTTAATTAATTCAAAATATAATAAACACGACAGGGTGGGTGGGTTATGCCCAGCATTTCACATGTCTGGAGAATAATTTAATTCAATTACATTTCTGCACGCAGCAACATGCTATCAAGTATAATTTTGTAATTATGGCATTAATTTCCATGAGCTAAAAGTTTAGCCTATGGTTCCCCTCTCTTCCTCTGAGCTCTTCACAGTCCTTTATGTTGCTATTATATTTCAATTCTCTGGTATTCCTGAACTTCTCTCATGCACCTTTTTTCTTATTTCTGCTGCATCAGCGTTTCCTTAACATCTGTCAAAGCATTGGATGAGCAATATTTCATTCAAACTCAAGAGTCATGAGTGACACTGGCTTTTACACTTGGCAATGTTCACTCCTTCTGACTGATTACAGCACAGGAGCAGGGCAGAAGCCAAAGTGCTGGGTTCATGGTAAATTACACCATCCACTGGATGATTGATGGGAGGCCGAAAGATTTTGATCTGATAGATCAAAATCTTTCCACCTTACACTGATAGAATCTGATAGATTCTATCAGTGTAAGGTGGAAACTGACTCTTGACCAAGTAAAACAATGCAGAAACAGCTAGCTTGATTAAGATAGATATCTGACTAACTGCAGTCATGCTGGGTAAAATAAATAAGAGCAAATGGAAGTTAGGGGGTCAAAGATTAACTTTAATACTTAAGCTTTCTTTAATGACTCTGCTAAACAGAGAGAGGACGTACATTTCAACATCACTGCCCTCTTACAGATCTGCTTTGGCATTTCACCTGCTCAGCTCTTAGACATCAAAGCAAGTCAGGAATAGAAGTGAAAGTAGCATGATGTCTTTCCCAGACAATGTCCTTCTGTACTCATACACCATGCACTCGTTCTGCACCACTTCTTTAACACTGGCCAGACGAGTGGACCTCAGTATCAGCTGTTCCAAATGTGGATCTCTTTGGATAGCAACGGCTGAAAGATGTGCCACTGTTCAGATAAGAGTCATTTTTTTCACAAGATCAGTGTGCCACCCTGCTGTCCTTTGTCCCATGGGATATTCTGAGAAAGACTGCAAGGGTGCTTTTAGTATACACTGTATGTTAGGGCTACAAAAAAAACCCCTCAAATCAGCACATTCCAGGAAAAAAACAGTGAGTGTCCACGATGAAAGTGTCATTTTGCATGGCTTCATTAAAATTTAATAAAGCTATTGTATAAAAACATCAGTAGATTATGAGGGGGTAAGGTGGGAACTTTTATGTATTTTATGTAGAATGAGTTCTACAGTATGATGTAGCTGTAATCATGAGAAAATGAAACAGTTGCAGTTGTTTAAAGGTTGGGTACAGAGATACTTTGTGTGACGTACAGTGTGTTGTCTCTTGGTCGTGGCCAGCTTCAGTGTGTCTTGTATCTAATGTCAGCTTTTGGAATGCATTTAAGACTTTACTAAATGAATGATGCACTATGAGAGCCGCCTGCACTGAGGATGACTCTTGAACGTCAGGGGAGATTGGTAAGAATTCCTGCAATTCTATTCATTGACCACTTTGTTTGGATACATCTGTTCAACTCCAAATATCCAAAAAGCCAATCATATGGCAGTAATTCAGTCCATTTAAGCATGTCAAGATGGTCTGTTGAAGCTCAAAGCTTTAAAGAAAGGTGATTTAAGTGACTTTGAATGTGGTGTGGTAGGTTAAGCCACTGGCTATCTTCAGAAACTGCTGATCTGCTGGGATTTTCCCACACCACCATCTCTATGGTTTATAGATAATGGTCTAAAAAAGAGAAAATATCCAGTGAGCTGGGAAAAAAAATGCTTTTGTTGATCCCAGAGGTTCAGATGAGAATGGCTACAAACAACAACTTGTTACTACCAAGGTATGCAGAACAGCATCTCTGAGCACACAGCGCATTGAACCTAAAAGCAGCAACACATGTCAGCTAAGAACAGGAAACTGAGGCTACAATTTAAACAGACTCGCTGAAACCTACCTACCTAATCAAGGGCTTAGTCCAGGTGGGCATTCTAGCCGGGTTATTTAATTTCTATTACTTGCATCTTCAAAGTCCATAGCCTCTTCCCTCAGTATGTCTATACCTGTACCTCCTGTGGATCTCTGCATACCAGACACAATGTATCATCATCGTCTTCCCTGGCCCTGTAAGAATGCATGCCTGATAGTATGCCAGCGGATAACATATCACCTATAAAAAGGAACCCTCTTGACCACAGTAACAGACAGTAAGGGCTGCTTTTACAGCACATGAGTGCTGGTGATAAAAGACCAAACAGATGCCTGCATACACGCGCGCTCACAGAAACACATATGCACACATACACACTAACAGATGTGGTCTTGCTGACACCTCACAAAGGTCAGCCATCAATAATGCTCTAAATTCGTACAGCTTTAAAGCTGACAGAAGAAAGGGCTCTTTATGGATGTGTTAACAGCAACATAACACCGCAGCTTTAA
>VUQG01014294.1:0-36712 GCA_015106755.1 Etia nguti | reverse complement strand
AAAGAAAAGGTCTTGCGTTATTGGATTCGCTTTTGTCTTTATCTCCTTCTAAACTCATCTTCATGCCAACTTTCTGTTTAAAAAAAATCTAATAAATATATCAGGATACTGCAGGGATATGTTGGACGTTTATTCCCATTAAAAAAAATAATAATTCTGTCTTCCTTGGTATGTGTGTGGACAGGAAGGTCCTTTAGATGGAAAAGCCCGACGTGCAGGTGCCAGTCAGGGCTGTGAAATCAGTCCTTGTGAGAGGACAAGAGGAAGGGAGCGCACTAACAGGAGAAATCCACAGGAAATTACAGAAAAATTAGCTCATTTTGAAGTTTAGCTTTGAAAGGAGGACGTTTAAATCCACTCCTGCACAACCCTTCACTCTTCTCCACCTGTAATGAGCTGCTTGTTCAGTCATAATATATGCAAACTTTAAGTAAATCTGCTTGTTTTTATGAGTTAGAGTCAGTACTTCCCCTATGCTAAATAACTAAAGTGCATGATTGCAAGTCTTTATGTCACACTGGGGGTAGTTTGAAGTAAAATAATGACTGTTTTCATTAGTGACAGGGTGAATGGAGGGGAAGAGGTGACATTACTGTTAGAAGAAGTGAAAAACAAAGAAAAAAAAGAAAAATATTCTTCCTCATGCATCACATACGTGTTTTAGATGCATGATTTATAGGAAACCAATGTAAGTTTGAAGTATTCAGCAGGTGGAGCGGCAGGTGGACACGAAAGCTCGTGTTCATTTACAAAAATCCTCCGATCCTGAGCATTTGATGATGCTCTTTCTCTGAGTGGGGACATCTGATTAAGATGACATTTCCATGTAGGAAGACATGACGCTCTGTCTGCATCACAGTGCAGTGCTGCAGATCCAATGACAGCAGAGGAAAAACAGGAGGTGGAGGGACGAGGTGACGTGAAACAAAGTCCAGAAGAAAAGATTTGATTAACGGCAGTGAAAGGAAAGATGAGATCTAGATGTGTAGTTTCAAATCGACTACAGATTGTGTGACTTCTGAAGAAAGAACTTGGAGGGGAGATTCAGATTTTCTGGAGTTTCCATAAATAAGTCATCTGACCTTAACCACAGAGGCATTTAGTAATCTTAAATCAAAATATTTTCTGGTGAAAGGTCAGCCAACCACAGCGGTTGACATCCTTTAAGTACATATTAAGCACATAAAGAAAAGTGCTGCCTTGGAACTAAAAGCTTTACAATTATTTAATCAATTGAAAGGTTTCTTTAATGTAGGACAGAAGCAGCGGACCTCAGACTCTCTGACTGAGACTGGCTATAAAAAAAAGAAAGGATGACAGACTTCCTTCACCAAATGATTCCAGACTTTTGAATTTGTTGCAGATTTTCACAAAGATGAAAACAATACTGCTGTTTTTTAAACTGTTACCTGAAACTGAACAGTTTAAACCAACATACGTTGAATAGAATGAGATCTGCGTTATTGGTACAAACTGCTGCAGTTTTGTTGTTGCCCACAGCCGAACAGCCCAGTCTGTCATCTCTCTATTTCACTGCACATTTCCTTTTCAGCTGGGATTCACCGCAGTTTCTTTTTTCTCACCACAAAGATCAAATGAGTGAGTCAGCGCTACACTACAGACAGGTTTTAATGCCATTCTCAGCCTGCGCTCGTGACATGTTTTAGTGTCTTTGGTAGGCAGCGACGAATGGTGGTGGGAGGGAGACAAAGAAAGCGTGATTCAAAATGTTTTAACGTGAATGGACACACTGAATTGTTCAAATCCCTGATAAATATAGCGTGTACAATAATGTTAACAAAGATTTCTTCAAGGAGACTTTCATGTTTGGTTTGATGTATAATTTTGTAAATATGGCACATTAACTTTGTAGTATTTTAAATCACTCGACACATGTCTGACAGTTTTAATTCATTAAACGGCTTACATGTTTGATCTTTGAGCCTGAAGTAATTAATTAATAAATTTTACTGCTTTGGATGTCATGAAATGAAATCATCTAAGAAGTTTAGAGGAGACAGGAATGTTTAGTGGAACTGGTATAAACTCTGGGGAGCCCAACCAGAAAATTGTTGGTTTAATGTTTTATTTTAATAACCCATCATATCTTCTTTTTTAATCATCTAAAGGTTAAAGGGCCAGTTCAGCCCAAAAAGTCAGATTTAGACCCCTGGAGTTCAGAGCTGTTTATTCACCTTGATCGTTTTAGTGTTAGTTGCCCAGTTTTGGAGATATCGGCTGTAGACATGTCTGCCTTCTCTTGAATGTAATAGATCTAAATGGCTCTCACCCGGTGGTGACCAAACTGCCAGAAGTAGATTTGGAAATTCCAGCTGCTGTGTTTTTACCCAGAAATCACAACCCAAAAATAAAAAAAACAGCAGTTTTTACAAGCAGGAACCCGGGCCCAGATAGTCTTCACTGGAGGTTTGAATGGAGCTTAAAATGATTATTTATAGCTAAACAGTATTGAGGATAAGTCTGAAATAATATAAAACAACACTCTGGTTTGTTTGTTTTTTTCTTGTTTTTTACAGTGATGCTGACTTTTTGCAAATAAAATACTGGCATTCTGGTACTACATGCTGATCGGTAGGTTAATGACACTGACCTGCTCCCTTGATGAGCCCCACTGAGAAATGATTACTAAAGGAGACATTAGAAATGCAGCTAAATCGCAGCACAAGCTTAAACGTGTTGGTGAAACTGAGTGCTATCAGCACGCTGCTTCTCGCTTCATGCCATAAAAAGTAGCTCACGCTATTTATAATGCTCACAGAAAGAGATTTTACTGAACCCTTCAAAACTAGAAATAGAGCTATATTTATTATTTTTTTCCCCTTTGAAAATGAACTCTTTTAGCCTCATATGGCTCCATTCATTCATCTCATGAGCACCCGCCATGAAACCAGAAGTCCAGAGAGTGGGTGTTCTTGAGCATTTTGAAGTTCTTTGCACAAGTGTCTCCAGATGTGTGCATGGACCCTTCCTTCTGCAGCGTGATATCGTTGGTAGGGTGTAGTTTGGAGAAAATAGCTGGTCACAGGAGGATGATTTCTGGAAAGAGGCACTGGTGCTTTGAGTTTTTAAACTAAACTGTTGTGGGAGATGTTGTGCTTTGATCATGGGAGAGGCGTAGTCCTTCTCATAATCATTTTCATCTTTCAGAAATTTGTCTTACCAGATATTTCTGATTTCACTGAGGTGTTGTATGGTGCAAAGGAGTATTTGTTGAGAACACTGTTCCAAGCAGAGTTGGATTCTGGATTATTCTTGTCAGAAGAAAGTGGCTTAAGAATATGTAAAATCTTTTATTTTCTCACATATTCAGACAGTTACTGCAAAACATCATTTGGTGCAGAAATAAGAAATGAGGTGGTCCTTAATGCCTCTGCGGGATTAAAGCCATGGAAGGCAGATGCTCTTTGGACTAAATGTGTTGGGCAAACAATAAAGTTGCTCTTTATTGTTTTGCTAGAACCTTATCCTCTTCAGACTTTGTACTCATCTAATATGCACCTTAGAAGTAGCTGAAGTTGTGCCAGAAACCACTGCTCGTTTTAAAGTTTTGAGCACCAAAAACCGAGTGTCATTCAGTTCCATGATATTCAAGAGAAGGGAGACATCGCTGCAGCGGATATTTCCAGAAGTGTGCAAACCAAACTGCCAAAATTGATAAGCAGCACTCCAGGCGAGAGTAAAAACATGACCGTTTGATTTTGGAGTGAACTGTCCCTTTAAAATGAAAATTAATTATAGCTTTTAAAGAAATGTAACGCAGTAAAAAAGTACTTTATTTTCCTCTAGAATAAAGTGGAAAAACTCTAATAAAGCGCGTCAAAGCCACTTAATGATGTGTGGTGATGGAAAGATGATTTTATAGATGGAGTGAAACAGCGACCCTGTCATAAACGCCTGTCTTCGGAGATTTGTCTCTGTGGGAGTTACTGTATGAAAGCCAAATGAAATCCTGAGAGTCTCTTCTAAAGAATCTGATTTCCCACCGCATGTTGGCGTGTGACAAATGTTTTTAACCTGCTGAGGCGACAGAGTCAATTCGACGGGATTCATGGAGTCACACGTGTTGTCTCTTCTTCTGAGCATAATTCAAAAGGATTTAGAGATGCACAAAGCGAGCCTCGCGCATAAATCACTGGCATGTAATTAGAGACTCAAGGCTCTGTCCCGATATGCAAGTTATTTTTATCTGGATTGTAATGACGTGGAAGCTAATAGGTGAGCGTGACTCATGGGTTAAATGAGTCTCTTGAGAGGCTTTGCTCAGGCTTTCTGAAGAGACCTCCTGCTTACGTCAGCAGCGGCAACCTGCCCACGACGCAAGCTGTGAGCCTCTCCTGTGCATTTTAGAGTGGAAGCAGGAAAGATGTGCTCTGGCATTGCAGTGACTCAGCCTCCCAACTAGACGTGTAATTGATAAAGATGTGTGTGTTTGTGCGTCAAAGGCAGGTACCAGTCATGAGCAGTGACCACTGTGCCGAGTGACTCACAGCACCAAAGTGTACATAATGGATCTTGCGCCGATAGTGACGTGAGCTGAGCCTCCCGCAAACATCACATGGGCGCACACGCACTGAAACTTTTTTTATCAAATCTTTAAATTTTTCAGTCGTTCCAGAGTTCATCTTCCATCCTGCCTGACTCACACAAAAGTCCATAAATGTGAATATTGACTTCAGTGTGTGGTTTATGACTAATCAGCTCCAGTGTACCTCCTTCGCTCCTCGTACAACAAATGAAAACAAGAAGCTGCCAAAAAAATTAGACCAAGTTGAACTGTTAAACTGCCTCCTAGGAGATGCGTAGTGGCATCGTATACCTGCTGGTTCTTTGTCTTTCACACTTCCACCTGATGCCGCTGATGCCAATGGAAAGCAGGATAATTATGTACTTGGCAGGGAGCGGTGGAGCCGACATGTGCGTTGTTGGCGGGGAGGCTGGAGGAGGGACGGGGACAGCAGCTGAGTGCAGTCATCTGGAGCCTGGCCTTGTAGTGGACACATGGTTTCATTTGATGATCTGGTCAGCAGGTCATGAGAGGAGCAGACGTGGGCATGTTTCATACAAACACACATGTGCTTAGTCAGAATGGGGCAGGGAATTTGCTGGACTGGCCTGGCAGGCATCCTGGGAAAACAAAAGCATGTGAGGAAGCTACAGTGAAGTGCCAAGCAAAACACGGCTAATGCATGCCATAACAAGAGGGCTGACTAATTTATAGCCTCAACGTGAACGTCATGCCTCAGTTAAAGTCCATAAAAACGAGAGATATCAGTTTTCATTGTCTCTCATACCAGTGGATTGTCTTGTTTTACTGGTAGTTCTCAGGTATTGTCAACGAATAATAACATTTAATTAGCTTTTTCCGTTGTGGGAGGACTGAGTGCTGCCTTTTATTGTTGAACATCTTAACTTCCGTCAGGTTGCTATCAACCTGTAGTGTTAGGTTTAACTCTTTTTTTTATGGTATTTTAACCTTCTTGGTAAATCGAAATCTTCTGGCTGGTGAACTCTTCTCCCAAGAAACACTTTTCAATTTCTCTTGAATGAGGTGCTTTAAGGTGCTCTGAGGCCAGATGAGATCTTCTCTCCAGCTTGCATGCCTAGATAACCTCCAAAGATAGGCAGCCAGTAAGCACCCTAACCAGACTCAAACCACCTCAGCTGGCTTCTTTTGGCACCCCTAAGGGTGAGTCTAGCCACCCAACAGCGGAAACACCCATATCTCATCACCACAGGTGAGTGTTGGAATGTAGAAGAACTGGCCAGTCAAAAGTTTCAACTTCCAACTTAGGCTTTTTTTTATTACCAAAATTAGGTACAACAACTACACCAAACCTGCCTTTCCACCTCATGCCCCACCTTCCCATCACTTGTGAATAAGATTCCTCACTTTGAGCTCCCTCACTTTGGGGAGCCTCTGTACCCCAAGCCAAACGGAGTACTCTATGCACATGCACAACATCCTCTTAACACCTAACCTAATCCCTAAGTGAGTAGTGAGCCAAAATGGACAAATGATGGGTTTAATTTAATTACCATGTGTACATGTTTTTTTCAGATTCATACTTTATTTAATTCATTTTGTTTCCTTCAAGTAACTAAGAACTAATTACAGAGAAAATATAATCTAACACACTGCCTTGAAAAAGTTAATAAGAATAAACATTAAATTCAATCTCAGGATCTTTTATTCTTTTATGTCCACCTTTTAAATTATTTATAATATGAATATTTCTGATCATGAGTGTTGAAAAACTATGGAGGACATGAACGCTGAACAGCAAAAGCGAGGAATTAACTCATGTCAGAGAAAGCTCTTCAGGCTTTCAAAGTTTTGAAGTTGGAGGCACGACGTAGACTCTACGAGAGGTGAGAGAGACAAACAAATGTGCAACTTTCAGGAAAATGACCTTTGTCTTTGAAATAGAAACAGTTGCAGAGTTTAAGAAACTGTGTCAGAAAAGTAAGGAGGAAAAATAAAGTTAATCTCCCTGAAGGCCTTTCTTCTCCCAGAGAGGGAGAATGGCAGGTTGAAGGCCAATAATGGAGAAGACTGGAGCTGCACGCCTGCAGAAGATCGATGACAGACTGTAGAATAAAGTGAACAGACTTGAGGAGCTCAAGGTGAAGAGAAAAGACTTCTAGAAGGTATAAAAACTGCTGTAACTTCACAATCTCGAAAAGCTCTGGAAGTCAAAAGGATAGTGGTTTGAAAAGTTTGTTTGCCAGAAAGAGTCTTTCAAAACTTCTTCAAGAAATGTCTCTAGTCAGAAAAAAAATTCAGCAAACCAGACAATAGGAGACCTGGTTGGTGATGAGAAATCCAAAGAGGAGCTGGATAACCCAGGTCAGAGATTTGAAAAGAAGTAGATGAAAACGGATCCTTGTGGCCAGTCAGCCACCGTAATAAAACCAAATGAAGTTAATGATAAGGACCAATGTACTGATAGTTTGCTGATCGGGGTAAGCGCATCCTTGAAAACATCTTGTGGTGGGGATTTTCCCAGTATTCATTATATCTACTGAAGGATAACCAGTGAACTGGCAACAGAGGCATGGCTGCCCAAGGCTCACAGATGAATGCTGGGAGTGAAGACTGTCCAGTTCCACAGAAGAGCGATGCCAGAATACACACAGCATTGCAGCTTCTTGCATACAGAGGCTGCAGAGCAGCAGACCTTGCGGTGAGTTTTAGAGGTGGATGAAGTTCGGATGTGAGAATCAGAACTGGATCGTGGAGCAATAGAAGAGTTTTGCCTTGGTGTAATAAATCCCATTTTATTTAGATCATGTGGATAACTTTGTGCCCCATTTACCTGAGAAAGAGACAACATCGAGACTGCCAGAGGCAGTAGAGTTCTTGAGAACCTTGGTATCTGACATGTGGCTGTTACTCTCAACAGGTACCATCTACATAAATGTTGCAAAACAGTTACACCCTTTCACGAAAGTAATATTCCCAGATGCCTGTTTGCTTTATTAGCATAAAAAAGCATATCAAGTCATGCCATCTCCCAAACATTGTTCAAAAGTGGTGTGAGGAAAATAACAAAAATAAAAAGATCTTGGCCTCTTTCCCCAGATCTCTATCAAACTTCTATATACAAGTGAATCTCTAAGTATTACAACAGTGGTGTGAGAGTGTAAAGGAGACCAAATTGTGCCTTTGCATGGGAAAACTATTTTTTGATGACAAATGTACTTTAAGAGCAAAGATTCGGGGGGGGGGGTTGTTTTCTTTTTAAAGAGTCCTTCGCCTAGACTGCCTCATAGACTGTAAATAAAAGATTTACATAGCCACTGTGATTTCACACACTTGTAAGTGAGGTCATGTCCTGAAGCTTCTAAGCTGAGCATTTTTGCCATCTTAGTGTTTTGAAACCAGACATGATGAGAGCTTTATACAACCAAACTTTTCTGACTATTAGAGAGAATTTAAAGACCTGGAATCTAGGTCAATATATACAGTCTGTGGTCCGGCTCTGTATGATGGTCAGGAGTGTTTAGTCACTGCTTCACATTACAGCATCTCTCTGGCTGAGTCGATCTAGCACCAGCAGTGTTCAAAGACGGCTCATGTATCTTCTAGCTGCATTAAGTCTTACCATCACACTGAATTAATGCGCACCACAGCTTCCGCTTGTCATTCACCCGGCCGGTCTCCTTCCAATGGGCAGAGCATCATGTTTTCATTGTCTACAACCAGAGCTGTTGGGTTTGGGTGGGGTCTATATTGCTATCTTTCATTTGAATTCAGCATGTTCCTTTTAGAAATCTGAGAAATACAGATCATTATTGTCTGAGGAAACTCTTCATCAAGGAACTTCTGTCTATATCCCATTGATTTGTTCCCGTGTGAACGCAGAAAGAACATCTGGTTCTCAATTAAGAAGAATTTCCACATAAACTGATATTTCCTCGTGATATTTATGGACACATTCAATTTTTGTTGCACTAGATTTATTTTATTATTATGAGGTTACATTTGACCACATAATAGCTGTAACACAGACACTATCAAACTAAAGCTTGTTTTAAAATCCTAAAAACTGGGCTAAAATCTGCACTTCTGAGACTCTTAAAATTCATGCCAACCACTGAGGGTGCATTTCCGTGTGTGCGCCTCAAGACGAGACTGAAAGACTGAAAGCTTGCCTAAGAGGAACCTTGAAGCCGGCCACATGAGAGGATGCTGATATAGGAGCGGCCTCCCTCCCAGCTCCTCTGGCAGCCTCTTCCCCTGTTGGAGCTGCTGGTGAGACAGCTGGAAGCCAGAGCTACTGTGCAGGCTGATGAGGCTCCAGCTTGGAGATAACCGCAGGAAGGCGCAGTGTGAGGAGGCAGTGGAAGAATAGGAGAAGGAGGAGGAGGAGCACTATCTATCTCAGCCCTCAGGACATAACCGCATCCCACTGAATCCATCCAAGGTGACAGTGAGAGAAGTGTTGGTGTGTGGTGGGCCCTGGGCAGAGGCAGAGGGGAGGGGAGAGTGGAGGGTGAGGGAGCCGGTACCTGCAGGATGAGAAAAGAGGAGGAGGGTAGATTTTCTCACTTATTGGCTTGTGTTTATTGCGTGTGCGTGTGTGATCATGTGGTGTAAATGTTAAGAGCGGCCTGCAGCCACGCTGACAGTGCACTGCAGGGGGTGATTAGGGCTGTGCCATCCATCTCGCAGGCAGACTACAGCAGCAGCGCAGCAGCAGAAGAAGCAGAGGTGGAGGGAGAGAAGGGGCCCGTGTGGTAGATGGAAAGGGGGAGGATTACTAGCTAACACTGATTAGCTGGCAGCTTAACGACATGCTGTGTTTTCCATCTCATCATCAGCACATGACCTGGGGCTGACTGGGGGGGAAATGAAATGGTATTTTTGATTATTTGTAGAGAAAAAAGGGAAAGTAGAGAGCTGGGTATGAATATTCAATTCAGGCCATTACAAGATGTCCTACTTGGATTAATAATCAGACGCTGTATTAAATTAAAATTACTATTTTTATGTTATTTCATACATAGTGATTGGTTTGTGAGTCTGTCTTATAAAATTTGTCTCTCAAATTTTACAGCAAATTACAATTTATTTTGTTGTTCACAGCATTTTGATTTTATGATTCATTTTTGTGAATTCTCTGAGAGTACTGAGGAAAAGCAGCGAGCTACTGTACAATCTCACAGCAAAATACAATATTTTTTATTTTTGAAATAAGTCAGACTTGACTCTCTGTTGCTTCAGTCTGCGCATAAATCATCTGAGCAAAATTATGTTAAGTTCCATTGATTTATTTAGCGCACAGTAAAAATCAAAATATAAAAATTAGAGTGATGTTGCAGACACCGCTCCTCTCACTTCTCAGTCTGAGCATCCCTGATTCCTCTCCTTGTGTCCTCTTCTTGCATCCTCTCCCACCACAGGAGGTGAAGAAGAGACATGAGTTGAGGCACCAGCATAATAAAATAAAACAAACTCAGACATCCTGGCTTTGGAGCCATCCATTTAAAGCGATTCCTGTAAAGTATGGCACAGCTGCTGCATCATCGGCCCGCTATTTTGTTACTGCAGAATTTTATCAGCTCAGATGTCAGACGAGCAAAATAGTTTTCATGACAGCTTTTGCATTTTGCCGTACTTTTTACTTTATTTCACAATATTTCCTGTATAGATGAACATTTTTGTTTTTATTCATTGCACATGCAAATGGTGCAGGATAGAAACTTCATCATGCAGTCAGTCATCTTGGAACAGAAGGGACTGGGATGTATATATAGTGCTTTTTCAGTCTTTTAGACCACAAAGTGCTTTAAACAAGCCACATCTTATCCATACAGTGCTTTTATATGCACAAACACACACACAAACTCATTTAAATTTAAGACCAAGGCAGGGACAGTGCTAACCCACTGCACCACCGTGGCACTTTTAAATAACTAAAACAAATTAGGAAGGAATAATTGTCAAAGTGTCTTTACTACTTGTTTTGTACAGTCAGTCCTTCAGCAGCAATGACTTGAGGTAATCATTTTCAGTATGATTTTATCACCCTCTCACATTGTTTTGGAAGACTTTTGAGTCACTCTTCTTCATAATGTAGCTTCATTTCATTGAGGTTTGTGGGCATTTGTTTATGTACAGCTCCCACCAAACATCTCAGTCAGGTTGAGTTCTGGACTTTGAAAAATAAAATAACCAAGGTGTTACGATAGCCCAGTCAGTCGTTGTTATATAGATTTGCTGCGGTGCTTGGATTCACGGTCCTGTTACATGACTCACCTTTAGCCAAGTTTTAGCTGTTGGACAGATGGCCTCATATTTGACTCTAGAATACTTAAGTGTACAGAGGAGTTCATGATTGGCTCATTGACTCCATCAAAGGCGCCAAATCATCACCCTTCCACCACCATGCTTGCCAGTTGGTATGAGGTATTTTTGCTTTGCAAACTTAGCGTGTGCTGCCATGTTCTTTTTAAAGAGAAGGGGCTTTCTCCTGGCAACTCTTCCAATCAAGCCATACTTTTTGCAGTTTTTCTGAGCATGGCATGGTCTTACTTTTGGGTTGAATTTGCTGAGATGTCCACTCCTGGATAAATAGTGGAAAGACAAATAGACACAAAGATTATGTCTTTGTGTTACTAATCACCCAAATGCTCAGGACCTGACCTTTGCTATTAAAGAGGTGGCCACATTCAAACACATTTGATTATCAGCACATGGATGCTGCTTACATTCTTATCCCTGTGAAAGCAGTAAGGGTGTATTTATTTTTTTCATGGGACTGCATGGAGCCCTGTGGAAAACTTTCTTTTTCAGATGACTGAAAAAGCAGTGTCATGCTCTTTCATGTGTCACAGGTAACAACACTTCCAAAGAATACACTTATGCATCATTGATTATAGCAAGCCTCCTCTCTTCTCCCGCCTCTTTTGAGACTTCAGAGTCACAAAAAACAGAGAAATGAAAAACAAAGCCCAGGATTTCACACCGTGGAGATTTGTGGTAATATAAATGTTTAAGTTCAGATTATTTATTTAGTAGTTTTGTAATGATTAATTTTGTTAGGTAGATCTCTGTAATTGTACAGCGTGTCTACTGTAAACCAGAACATGCATGCATGGGTTGATGTACTTATATTACACTAACACAGTAATACACTGTTTATGGAGATTAGGATCAGGATCAACATTTGCAGTATACTCATAACAGCTGATGGTATTATATCTTTAATACTTCTGCATTATTCAGTATTATCTGCACATCCTTTACAGAGAAAATAACTGCCAGTATGATAAGATGGGCACTTCAGTTTCAACTTGATATTTTACACTTCTTATGTCTATTATATAGGGGATATTTGTATATTAGATCTATTTGTATTAGAGCTATTTACTGTCTTGGAGCAATCGTGACCACATAATTTCCTCTGGAATTAATAAAGTATTCTGACTCTTATTCTGATCCTGATTATTATCATGAAATATTTTTATAGTAAAAAAACTATTGTTGTAGTAAGTTCACAATTTGCCTGCAGTAAAGTACTGGCATAGCCACAGTAGCAGGATAATTACCAGTACTTTCCTTGATTTTAACATTAAATATTCAGTATATACTAAATGCTTGATTTATAGGTTTAACCGACGTAAAGGACATTACTGTCATTTAAGTAAAAAATATGTTTTTAAATGAGTAATGATGTATTTCCTAATTGAATACATGATCATCTTGGCGGCTGTCCAGTGGTCGAACAGGCCGAGCATCATGTAGCGCAGGGTATCAATCCTCCCCTTTATTATATTAAAATACAAGTACAAACCAAATATCTTAAAATGAATGAAAGAGCGAGCTAAACCACTGTAGTCATACTACACAATCTCAATTCACTTTTCAGTTATTTTTTATTAAAATGAGTCACTGCATTCAAATGGCCTGTTTTTATAGCACGAGTGTTCTGCCATACATGTTATTAAGCCAGCACTGTTCTCTCGGAGATGAATGTGATTGTGGCACGGTGGTGACTGAGTGTTGTGCTTAGGAGGATGAATGGCAGCGGCGGCTCGGCGTTTTCTGGCTCATTGCTTCGAAATGACTCTCCCAGTGTCATTGTCAACGAGTGCTGGGAGAGGGAGGAGATCTTTATCTTTTCTCTTTCCTGCTCCTCGCCTCTTTCTCTCGGTCTCTGTTTAGTGTGGCAGCAGCTCTGTCTTTTCTGTCTCACATCACCCTCTTGCTCGCTGCCAGCCTTTCTTTCCATGCGTCGCTCTCAGAGCAGCGAGCCCCCACGTCACTGCTTCCCTGGAGCTGTTGGAGTGGGGGATGGGAGCTGAAGAAGGACAGAGGGAGGGAGGGAGGGAGGTAGGGAAGGAAGGAGGAGGAAAGGAAGGGCGAACAGATAGTCTGCCAGGCTCGTGAGGGGGCGGTGGAATTCTGCAGGTTGCCTCGGTGAGCCAGTCGATAGCGCATTGAGCCACTTAGCTGCCGCATGCATGAACCCTTTCTCTGCCCTTCACCTGCTACGCAGAGGAGAAAGACAGGAGAGAGTGTGCTGGTGTTGTGTATCTGTTTACCAGGCCCTGCCTCCTTTCCTTACTGTTGCTATGCCCGCCAAGCTTTCCCCTCTAGCCGAGCACTGCAACAGTGGAAGACTTACCACCAGAAATTCACAATAGCTTATGAAACAATGGGTGCTTGATTTAAGACAAAGGCAAATGGATTTTACTGACTGAAATAGGCTGGCAGATTTTATCAACTGCAGCCAGCATGTTAATTATTGTTAACTCTATGAGACGGTTGTAAATCGTTTTGTCTGATAAACCTGGGCTATTTCATTGCCACAGAAAAAAACCCTTTTATAAGCATTGTAAAGATGACATTTATGTTTGTCTGTTAGTGAGAACGACCAGCTTAGGTTTAGTAAATGTGTACAGCGTGTCAATCTAACCACACGCAGAATAAAATGGCTGTATTTCATGCTACTATAGCTCATTACACTGGAGGTCCATACACAGATTACCACATGTTAATGCGTACACTATTAAAATGATGGATTTAAAGATTTTTTAAAAAATAGTATATTTAGAAAACTGAATGTTTTGAGAATTAGCCAATTAATTTACATATTATACTGACGCACGCTGTTGGTCAAATGTCAGTCTGACAGAAAGAATAGAGAGTCTATGGGAAGGCAAACCAAAATCTCAAATTAAACAGTCACTGGCTGTGTAATTGATACAGTTCGGCCTCCTGCGGAGGGATTCGATGCCATTGTGACAGCGGAGGAGCAGCAGTGCTGGCACTAAGAGACCGGGCACCGAGTGAAGTTGGCTACACCCTTTCACATCTCCTATGCAAAAAAAAGGTCCCCAAGTCAACGTTTAGCTAACGTATACAATTAAGACTGAATCTTCTTGTAAGCATGTGAAAAGAAGAACGGCTGTTTTTGTTAATGTCCAGACCGTTCAGGCAGAAGTGTCTGAAAAGCCAGTTATGGGTGTTGTGGTTTTCACTGTGGTTTTTGTTTAGATTAAAGTGTATTAATGACTCTCGAAGACTGAAAGTGTGCATAGTGTAACAGAATCGCAGCACTTTAATGTGTTGGGAAAACAAATACAAGTTCAAGGTTATGGATCACATAGTTGTGAGCTGCTTTGTGTTGATGTGTGACCAAACTGTGTGCCCAGGAAGTGTACATACAGAGCAAGCTCTTTGAATAAGTATGTATCATATATCCAAGGCCTGTGGTTACGGCAATCCATACATGTGTGCATTTAATGGAAAGACTGGCATTTATATAGCACTGCCTAGTCTTACTGACTACTCAAAGTGCTTTTGTTTACATGCCTCATGTCATAATCATCATCTATTATACCCACACATTCATGCAAGTCTTTCTTCTTGCTTTAAGCATTTTATCTGCCTCACACATACAGCAAATGTGGAACCACCAGTTAACTAAACACGCATTCTGTCCATTGATATACATAGAAGTAATACTGTGTTACTAATGTCATTAGCAAGCTATTTATCCAGGCACTCTAACATAAGTGAGGTAATTTTATTGGTTATGTAATTGCATCAAAATACACCGCCTCTGAACTGTTTGAATGCTAACCCAGCTTTACTGAGATTGTGTGTCCGTGTCAGAAAACAAAAACTGCAAACCTGGTATGAGGCAGGTGGCAAAGGGGGTGATGTGTCCGTGTCTAAGTATGGCCTAGTCAGACTCTCATACAAACCAGAAAATATTGACTGCATTATTTCCGTGACCCTGCAACAGACTGGTGACCTGTTCAGGATGTACCCCTGCCTCTCACTCTGTCGCAGCTGGAATGGGCTCCAGCATCTTCAGCAACCTTGAAATGGATAAGCGCTTAAGGAGATGGATGGAAGGATGGATGATCACCATGAAAAACCAAAACAGAATGTTTCTGTTATTCTAATACAACTACTGTTATATCATAATGACTTTATTATAATTAGGCCATTTCTGTGGGTATGCTGCTATGCTCAGGTCCAGCTTTAGTAGTCCATTGTTGAGTGGTCACCAGGCAACGTGTTGATGTCATAATAGATTGCATATATCATAATATTCAGGTTTTGTGGGTTTAAATTCAAATACATTAAAATGTATTAATTTAATAAATGTATAAGCCCATTAAATGTATAAAATTATTTTATGAGGTGTTACAGGTGCATAAACGGGTCATAGTCCATTGGTAGGTGGTTGCGATACAGATAACCACCTTAAGAGACCTTAGATGTGCCTGCGTGCCAGGTTTGGTTGTTAAAGTCCTGATCGGGGGGGGGGCATTTTTGCTTGTTTCATTCTGTGTTTCATGGTGTGGCTATTTGTGTGGATCTTACCCTTCAACACACTTTCCCTTTCACTAAACCATTTACACGACAGGCAGCTAGCTCTGTAAGATAAAATGATGTGTGTGGTATGACGATTTCACAAGTATAATCCAGACTTGTGGAACATTAATCGTTGTTTATCTTGTTGTTCTTACGTTCTGTAATTGTTGCTCTAATCAGTGAAGGGGTAACATGTTAAATAATCTACTTAGTGCTTGAGAAGGACGTCCAGCTGATCTTTATGAAGCAAATCTAGTAGAAATCATCAGACATCATTTTTTAACCATGCTCTGTCACAATGAATACGTATTAAAACAACAGTTCAGTATTCCCAGTGTTTATTGAGGAATATCACTTTTACTTCAGTCTAATATCTATATTCACTTGAGTAGAACATTCCTGAATCTTTGGGCTGCTGGTCTATTATTTACATCACACTCAGTCGGTGCAGTAATTTTCAAGCCGCATTCTGAGAGCTAATCATTCTCTGTTCTCTGTGTTTTAAACCTCAGCGCTCTTCATCCCCATGTTCACCTGATGACTCAGAGATCATCATCCAAGTCTCAAAGTGCTTCATCTCCAAAAACACCAGCATCCAGACTCTGGGGTGGCATGCCCAGTCCCGTTTCCTACCTCTACCTTGTAGCTTCACCTTAGTCTGAACACCAAACAGTTCATTAATCCAACTCTGTACCTCAATAAATGATGTGTAATTCTTTCAAATGATCTCTCCTTGTGTTTGTTGAACTCCGCGACACACCTGCTATGCTTAGGTTGGGAAACTCAGTTATGATTGGGCAACTGCTGGTCTGCAACAGCAAACAGCAAATTAAACAGTACTCATACACAAACTGATAATTTGGAGAGCGCACACTCATGAATAAAACACACAAACACACCAGTCCAAGTTTCCATCCATTATCCGCCCACCAGGAGCAGCAGACAGGAGCAGGAGCACATCAGGGCTGGAGTAAGTTGGATTAATGTTCTGTGGAAACTTCACATCTATGTGTCAACCTGCCCCTGTTTTTATTGCTTTTTTTCCTCACTGTGTGCCTGCACTCAGCCTTTGAATATATTTTCCTCTGTTATAGAGTGGAATAGATGTGTGAGGATAATATGCAATTGTATTCGTGGGTGTGTAAGAGAGAGACGGAGAGAGAGCGAGAAAGAGAGAGAGACTATCTGCTTACTTGTCCAATGTCATGCAAATTAAAGCTCCGGGCCTGTGCTCAGGGAACAAGGCCATTGATTGGAGTACCTTGCACTGTTGCTGTGTGCCACTCAGTGATGTCCTGTGGGGGAGCAAATTTGCTTATAGTGATTGAATTTTAATTTTTTTGGAGGGTGCTCCATGGTGTGAGAGGAAAAAAAGACGGATGGGTTAAGAACAAGAAGAGTAATGACACATGGAATGAAAGAATGCAAATGGCTGCCACAACGACAGGGTTTGGAAATTGCTTTAAGGAGATATTGTTCTATGGATTTTTTGTTTCTGGTTTTCAAAAAAAAAAAAGATTTTTTTTGCGATGCAACAGAAAATAAATCTGGTAATATTCTACCATTACTAAACTGTGAAACCAAAACTAGAAAAAATGTATCCAGCTGTGCAGCTAATTATAAGCTTATTCTTTTGTTCCATTTATCTCCATTGTTACCAAAAAAACCATTAAAGCCAAATCCTGAGCCAGACTGGCTGCAGTTACATGAACACACTGGTTCAGTCTGATTAAAATATTCTTGATTTGTGGTCATATGTGTACATGGGATGTGGTTTTAATAGTGTTATGTTACCATGCAGTGAACAGCAGGACATTGCTGAATTGTGCCTTGCATTCGTCTTCCTTAACGGCTATCTTATCTCTTTGGCATGTGCTTGATCAGCTTAATAAAGATGGATATCTATCGTCTGTTCTGCATAATGCATTGATGCATTGATGTATTGAGGTGCTACCAATCTTTAAGAGTTTGGACTGAAAAAAAAAACTAGTTTCTACAGACAACCGGTTCAGTGTGGAAGCATTTTTGGACAGATGTGAGCATCCCTTCACAAATTTACATCAAAACAGAGGATGCGTGAAAAAGAGTGCAATAATTTACATGTTGTTTGTGAAGAGATTCTTTATTTTGACTCATATGGAAGATCTTCATTCTGTTTAGGCTTTTAAACTGATAAGAATCTGACTTTTGTGCTCCATGTAAACATAGTCCCTGTGACATGGGTGCTTCTTCATTAGATCTGTAGCACTAGATTATTATACTGCAGTCCCTTCATATTCCCCTATGTACTTCCATTCTTCCGCCCTTATTAAAAGGACAGTTCATTCCAATATCCCATATGCACATTTTCGTGCTATTTGTTCGACTTTTGATTTTTTTTCTGTGAGTCTCCCAGTTTTAGAGTTACGCACTGCAGAGACGTCTGCCCTTTCCAGATCAACAGGTTCAGGAAGTTTATTGTCATATACACCACAACACACAGTGGTTACACTGAGCAATGAAATTCTTCTTTTAGCGAGTTCCTTTCACCAAAGTTAGATGAAAAACAAAAATTAAAAATAAGAAAAAGAGAAGAAAACAAGTACTATGTACAGAAGGAAGTGTATTCAGAATTTAAAGTGCAATTAGTTATGCATATCGTTACAGTGGTAAGACATTCACAATGTATGAGTGTTACTGTATAAATGTCCCACTGTACACTGCATGGTAACACAACACTGCATTAAAATCCCATCCCGTTTCCCGAATCTTTGGAATTAGACTCATAATAATAAAAAGTGAAGAAAAAATCTGGAAAAAGCTGTTTTGCAAAAATCATGTGTGTCACAAATAACTGTTTAATTGTTCTTTTTGTATGTTTTTGTAGAATTTTCTGGTTCAAGCCTCTTTCCTACCTTTGTGTATTTGTAATTTAAGCTTATAATAATGATAATAATAATAATATTATTATTATTATTATCATCATCATCAATAGATCCATTTCAGGGTCATACGGGCTCGAGCTTATTCCACCTGTTAAAGACTGTGAGGACACTCTGGTCAGGTCGCCCATTAGTCTGTTAAATGTTATAGTTCACAACAGCACAATTAGAAAAAGACTGAATAAGTCTGGCTTGTTTGGAAGGGTTCCCAGGGGAGCTCTTCTCTCTGATAACACAGCAGCATGGCTTAGCTTTGCAAAGTTCCATCTGAGCAAACAACAGGACAATTAGATCAATGTCCTTTGGACAGACAAGACCAAAGTGGAAGTGTTTAGCCACAATGCACAGCACCATGTTTGGAAAAAACAAAACACAGCACATCAGGGCAAACGCTTCATACCAACTCTGGGCACGGTGGTGGAGGGGGGATGGTCTGGGCTTGTTTTGCACACCACAGCTTGTTATGATTGAGTCAACCACAAAGTCTGAATACCAAAGTATTCTAGTGTCAAATGTGAGGCTATCTGTCCGACAGCTAAGTCGGTCATGCAGCTGGATGATGATCCCAAGCACAGTAGCAAATCTACTACAGACCGGCTGAAAAAGAAAAGAATTGGGATGATGCAATGGCCCAGTCAAAGGAGGGAAATGCTGTGGCAATCTGTACCCACAAACCTAAATGAACTGAAGCAACATCGTAAAGAATACTGGCCAAAATCATGTGAGAGACTGATAAAGTCATACAGAAAATTGAGTTTAATTAGATATTATTTATATGATGCCAGATCACAACAACAGTCACCTCAATGCGCTTCATATTCTACGGTAAAGATCCTACAATAATACAGACAACAATCAACAATCATTGAGCAAGCACTTGGAGACAGAGGAAAGGAAGTAATAATGGCACAGTCATTGCACATATGTCATGTGTTCTTGTGCATCTGAGGACCAGATCAGTTTGTGTACTGTACTGTGTACTGATGCAAAAACAGTCCCTTTATGAATTTGCTCACAGTGGGGTTTTTTGGGGTTTTTTTTAATGACAAGGAAATGACTTGTGGAAAGAAACATTACCGCTGTGTTGCCAAAAAACCCCAACCCCAAACCATGCAGCACTGGAGAAGCAGCCAAAACTGGGCATATCATACAAAACCCTCTAGACAGATAACGGCACTACAGACAAATGGAAAATATGTAAATTTGATTCAGAGAATAACTGTCCCTCACCAAAATTTGCATTAGTCAACTGGCAAAAATAGTTCAACCAATGACCCAAACCACTATTCCATCCTGGGGTTTTAAAAAAGTGAAACTACATTTCATTGAACCATTTTCAAAGATTTATAGCACTCTCAGCAACAGAGCACTGTATATCCATTTACATCCATTTATGAATAATAATTAATAATCAGTGAAAACTTACTATGATTAAAAACAGCCAAAGGGAATTTACACCAAGCTGCACAAACACAAGCTGGTTAAATTTCAGTTTCAGCATCAAAACAACAAATTTAAAAATGGAAGTTGATACATAATAGAGAAGAACAATCAATGGAAATTTCAAAGAGGAAATAAAGGACAAAGCAATTCAGGACTGGTTCCCACTCTGAGTGCCCTTTCAGTGCCACTGCCTCTCTGCTGCTTGTATTAATCACTGTTCTTTGCAGCCCTCATCCCTCTCTCCTCACCCACTGTATTCAACTTGACCTTTTCCTTCTCTTGGCCGCTTCCACTCAGAACCCAGGAGCCTTTTGATATGTGGGAACATTTTCTCCGACCAGACACCTCGCACCCTTGGTTACTCCATGGAGGAGAGAGGAGAAAAAAGGGGGGTAGGTGAGAGATAAAGTGTGAGAGAGATGAAAAAGGGACCGTGAGATGGAAAACGAGGGCGAGAAAGAGGAATGGACAGAGAGTGGGCAAGTTATTCAATTTATTTATCAAGGGTTTGGTCACAGAAATGCAAAATCAAAGTAATGAGTTAAATTAAACACAAACGCATTCACCTGTACTACATTTCCTCCATCTTTTGTCACATAATACTTCAAAAACGCTTGCTCTCAGCATTTTCTTGGATTAGTGAGAGAGTGTGAAAGAGAGAGATCACTAGCGGTAAAATAAAGCATTAGATCTTTTTAAACAGACATTAGTGTGAGAGATGGTGAGAAAAATTAGATTTGATTCAGTGGGAGATTTTAAAATTACACTTGAATTTCATTCTGCAGAGAGATAAGAGAGGGGGAGAAGGCGGAGATCGGATTGAAGCATTAATGCTAAATTAGCAGGAGTGGACCTGGGAGAAATTAGATTTCATTCAGAGGCTGAGGGAGGAAAAATGGGAATTAACCCTCAGATCTGTGGAAAGTGTCGGGCATGGAAGAGTGAGCGAGGAAATGGGAAAGGGAGAGAAAAGGATGAGGCGGGGGTTGTAAGAAGGAATTTTGAAAAGAGAGAAAAGCTCTTCTGCTTTGGCAGTGACTGCTGAATGAGCTGTCCTCTCTATCCGACTCTCTGCTCACCTCTCAGACCCTCCTCTCTGTCCCCTCACTGTGTAAAAGACCCCATAAATAACCCACAGTCCCATCCGCACACACAGACAAAAGAAAACAGGACCCTCTCTCCTGCTGCTGTCTCACTTCAGTGTTCTCTGACGTCTGCTGCTATGTGGAGTCAGTAAGAGCTTGAAAAACATCATTAAAAACCAACAGCTTCCTTTTGACGTGCTCGCCATCCTCCGCCCCCGTGCATTGTTGTGTGTTAATCATGTTAAACAACGCAGTGTTTGCCTTCAGCACATTCTCCATAAGCACAGAACAGGTGGCCTTTAAACGGGGGTCAGGCTCAGTCAGGGATCAAAAGCTTGTTAAGCACAAGATGAGAGTGGGGAAAACAACAGAAAATAAACACTCTGACTCTCGTGGAACCTTCTGGGGTGGGCAGGGCGATTTGCAAAGAATGGTCATCATGTTTAAAGGCTCTTAACAAAGCCAACAACGTCTATCTGTCAATCCCTAACAAGCCAGCCCCTCCTGGGGGTCTTGGAGCAGACGTTTTTAAGATTTATTTTGGACTTTTAAGGCATTTATCCAGGAAATTTCTGGAGTGGACTTGAACCCACTCCACAGTTGTGTGGATCTTTGCTAATGTGATCCCTTCTTCAGGGTTTTAGAAAAGATCACACCCAGTAGTCCAGCCTCCTCTACAGAGGTCTGAAGGTAGCTTCCTAACAGGTTAAATTTAATATTCAGAGTATGTTTGTGTGGGATGATGTGGGCCACATCATGAAGACCATATTTTATTTGAAGTTGACCTTCCTACCTCCCTCACCAAATAATGAGAATGAAAGGAAGTTAAGCTTTAGTCTTTACATGCTCATCTATTCTGCTTTTTGTCCCATTAACCTTTAAAACTGTTGCTGAAGGTTATTTCAGTTGCTCTTTTCCACTGTAATCATTTGGCTTTCAATAGAAATGCATTCATCAACTGGTATATCACTGTTTGACCTACAGGTTTGTCGTGAGACTCCCAAATAACAGAAACACCTACCTTCGTACTAAGAATATTACATATGAGTGCACTGAAATTTAATTTCTATTGAATTCCTGGTACGTTTTTGAGCGTTTTCAGGGTGCATTTTGGGTAAACTTTCAAAATTCATATAAACATGTGCGATAGGTTGCTGGCTGTAAAGCATTAGAGTATATGAAAGATCTCCTTTTTACATAAATTTTGACAACAAGATAAACTGCTTGTGTCTCAAAATAATTTTGTAATATGGGACTCAAAGGGCTCAAAAAAGAAATCAAACATTTAAAGTAAGAAGGGAACATTTTGCTTGGCTTCACTGAATGACACTGAAATTATTAGGTGAAATCTTTTCATTTTTCATGGACTGAACCAGTAAAAAGAGCCGTGTGGTTATTATGATGCTTCGCACACATGCTGATTGTCTTGTCCTTGTATGTAGTTTTGTTTACCTTCTCTCTCCTCTGTGTCTTTGTTCATTTTTTATTTTTGTCCAGTTAAAGAAGGCTTTACAACCCAGCAATAGAAGAAATTACACACACACACACATGAAGATGTGAAAACGTGAACACACTGCCTTTACAACAGCTAAGTGGCTGCATGAGTAAGAGGGAGCCAGAGAAAGAGTGCTGTCTGCAGATTCATAACGTGGAGGCCGTGTGCAAGTCTGCAGATCCCAGCGAGTGAAAGAGAGACGGCAGTAAATTTTTACTGGACACGCTCACACAATATCACACTCTCACAGATAAGCATGCACATGCCTATGAGAGAGCACACACAAGGGAGTTAACACTCATAGGCAGTCATAAATATGGACAGACATACTCTGGCACATTCAGAGTGAGGGAGAGAGGGTGGCGTGGAACCAGGAGGTCTTGGCTGTGTGTGCTCCACGTGTCTGAGCTGTCCTTGGGTTTCCGGCCTTCACAGAGATCCTGCTGATTTATGGGACAGATCCCAGTGTGTGTGTGTGTGTGTGTGTGTGTGTGTGTTTATAGTCGTTTAAGGGAAAAGGTATATGGTCCCAATATGCAATACGATGCTAAGGTGTTCCCATAGATGCTATTGTTATTATGCAGGACAAAAATAAATAAATTTGCAGGAAATGTTTTAAGAAGCCGGTCTTCAGGTACGATCAGGTGATATGTCTGTGCAGGTTCTCAGTCATCCAGGTCATGGTAATCTAAGGACCGTGGAAAGAAAATCGACTGGACTTCTTGAAGTTTCTCGAAGACGTTTCAACTTGATTCCAAGCTCATTAGAGTACAAGCAGGTGCAAAACCTCATCACAAGAAGTGTGCGTGTCTGCTAGTTTTTTGTGACTCTATGAAGTCTTCATGTTACAATGCACCACTTATGCATCCATGCACCTTTCAGGTGGACTTCATGCATACTTCAAGGAAGTGTAACAGGACTCAATGCTGTGCACGGTGCCTGCAGGCATCCATGTCGACAGCATGAGGGTAAAATCCTCCCTCAAGTTCCTTTACTTGTGTCGCTCACCTACATAGACCCTGACACTTACACAGGTTAGGAAGATGTGATCTAAAGACACCCAAAGAGTGTTAAGAGCTGCAGAATTACCTCTCCTATTTTTTCTTATTGCTTAGCAATGTAAGGGCTGAATCATTTAAACCAGGGGCATGCTCACACCAAGGAAATCAAGAGTCTCTATGGCTAGTATTCTTCTTCAGGTGATTTTTTTATTTGTTTAATGTAACTCATCCATCTGGAGTTAGGGGATATAAATGCAAGCTGTATGCTAGGCTGACCCCAGGACTCAGTGGGCTGCAGAACTGAAGAGAAAGTTTAACAACCAACCAATTTAAACACTGATGACATTATATGGTGTCGGTTGCACTGTGCAAACACCATAAACTCAATATCATCTTTAAACCGGATACGTAAGCCTTGCACTTGTTTACCTCAAAGAAGATCTGCACTCAGGTTGGTTTGAATCCTTGTTATACTTGGCTATCGCAGAACAGTCATAGGAAATACTTACACAACACCCTCATTTAACCATAAATTTAGTGGATTACACAGTTGTGATTAAAGCGAGATCTGCATTTTGTCTTAAAGATGGGGACTTGATAATTAGAACTTTATTAACTTAACTAGTCTATCTTCTTTTAGCTTTCTTTCTGCAGTTTTACTAATTACTTACAGGACTCACATTACACACTGCTATACCCTTTCATATCATAAGTAGATACTTTCTTGATGCCACAAGGGAAAATATTGTGTTTCAGCTGAATAAGATATCAAAATAGTACAATAAATAAACAACATGTTAAAGTAAAAGTGCCACACGTGCATAGTGAGGGCATTATACTGCGATTTTTTTAAAAGTGCAAAAATTGTTTATATGCACAACAATGATAAAAAACAAAGAAAACAAAATGTGTTTATGTGTTTAACCTCATCATATTTTTGGATTATAGTTTTGCTTTCATTTGTAAAATATGCTGCTCTGTTGCAAGCAGACCTGTCCTTGTTTGTGATTGGTTAGAAGCTACAAACACTGGCTCGGTCATGTGAACACACTTGATAATCACCTTAATGTGACTGTTTAATCTGGTTGACAGTGTCACGGTAAACGATCCCAGATGACGAAAGTATATCCTGGGTATGCTGAACTTGTTTTCTACAACAAGCCTGAGAAACACAAGGGAGGGAGGGAAAAACACACAGGCAATTTATGCAGACAAACCACGGAGACGGGGAGTAAAGCACAGGTAAGCTCAATCAAGACAGTAATGAAAGTGGGAAAAGGAGCAAAGCTGAAACGCTGAGACCCACAAAAGGGATTAAATATTCAACAGCTGGAAGTGAACTGAAAGCGGGACCAAGAATGAACTCACAGAAATAACGTCGAGATATAAACAGGGGAACACAGGAGGCTCAGAATAAAGCAAGGAGTAAAGATTACAACAACAAACAAAGATCAACACAGAGGGCATGACAGAGTAATAAAAATATTAATCATTGAATCTCATTTAGCTGTTTCTGACACTCTTGGAGTAGTCCTGGCCTACTCCACCTTCACAGTTGCCGGACATGGGAGGGCAATCAGCTGATGCAGCTCTTGGGGGCCTTCCAGGCTATAAAGCTGGTCCTTCTCTCTGTCACGTTTTAATAAATGTCACAAATTATAAATGTTTAATAAATGATCTTTTATTTAAGTAATAAATAAACGACATGGACTCCCTCCTTGTCACAGCCAGTTGCGATTCTGTTTTATGACTTACATTTGGACACCTGAATAAAACACAGCCACTGTAAATGTTATTAATAAGACAATTTCTTGCTTCTCTGCTGTGACAAAGTCCAGTGCTAATATGTTATGAGTAAATATTTATATTTATTATTATGTAAGAGAATTATTCACATTCTGGTAATTTTTTTAAGTGTACTAAATTTATCCTTTAAATGTCCGGTGGGTTTGGAGAGCCTAGACTGTGCTTCACATGGATTTCTCTTTGCTATACTGGCATTTGTCACGTGCAGCGTGTGCCAGTGGAACTCTTTCTCCAATTTGCATACAAGGTCATTAAAAATATATTTTTCTTTATTGCATACGGAATCATTAAAAAGCAACTATTTGCATAAGAGTGCAGTGTGTGGTGGGCGCATGTGAATAAGATGTGTGTCTGGAAATGTGTGTGAGTGCGCATGAAGGCAAGACCATATGTTTGTTCGTATTTTTCCATGAGGGGTTTGTATCTGTATTCAGGTCTCTCTCTCTCGCTCTCTCAGACACACACACACACACACAAACACACACACAGAGGCCTGCAGAGGGAGAAATAGTGGGAGATGAGAGGCAGAGGAGCAGTGAAGCGTGAATTATGGATTTTGAAGGATTTCCCATTGCTGCAGGAGTGTGGATATACTGAGGGAAACAGAGGGGTTAAGCCAGAGAATTAGTGCAAAAAAAAAGCACACACAGCGGGTAAGAGGACAGAAAGCAAATATGTGCACAGTTTGATATAAAAGAAAAAAAACTGGAATTAAAAAAAACATCCATGGCAGCTCTGGAGGGCAGGTAAGAGAGAGTGGGGAGGTGAGGGCAGTTCAACACTTTTTTTTCACAACATGGACTTTCTGTAGCGCCCCCTCCCTCTGTCTTCTCTCCTCGGGCTGCTGTTTGAAACGAAGCAGAGTCAGGTGGTGAATGCTTAACCATGTGTGGCAGTGGATCAAAACAGTTTTTTTTCTAAAAGGAAGCGCTTTAACGCAGGCAGTAAAACTCTGGATAGCTGATAACCTGCGCACATGTCGACACACACATCTGTTCACACACACCGGAGGCGTTATCGGTTGCAGATAAGATTTACTGCCATATGTTAACTGCCAATCTAAATACATTCCACTCTTCTCCTTAACTTTTCTGTATTGTTTTCTGTTTTTGTGCTGCTACATCTCCCAAACCTGTGACACAGACACGCACACACAGGCACGAGTCTCTTCTTATGGTCACGCTCAAGGCCTGGCAATACATCAGTGTCACTGCTACAGGGTGTCTGCTCCACCAGACACGCACATGCACACGGAGCCCATGAGGATCCTTTATATCCTTAACAGCTGTCTGCTGGGTTGCTGCATAATTTAATAACAGCGACTGCTGAAGGCCACAGCCTGAGTCAGGTACTAGTCCATTAAATATTTTGGTCTCATTGATGTAATTTCCTGCAAAGTTTAGTATGAAATGAGCGAGTTGAGCAAAGTTAAAGCACATGCGCAGTTACTCACCAATAAAGAGTTTATTGACCCCTCAAATCATTCTATCAAGTTCCACATCCACCTCACATGTGCAGTAAATGTCTAATCTGCAGTAATCACTATAAACATGCAGAAAAAAAAAACTTCTTTCCATTTGTAGTCTGTTGGTAGTGTGAGTCTACTGAGCAGGGTTTGTTTGCTTGGAGGTAAACAGTCACTGTGAAGGGGAAAAGATTGAGTCTATCAGCTAGTATTCAACTATGATTTACTATTTTATTGGCTTTTTTCAAATTGATCTGTATTCATGAACGATTACCAGCAAAGAGCACAGGAAGACATTAACCTATCTACTGATATTGGATGGCTGCTAGCTACAGTAAAAGCCCAAAAATGTAACCCACAAATATGGTTGAAACATTGACATTATCCAGTCAAAAAACTGATTGTGGTTTCAAAGTTAAAGCTCCTCCACGGATGGACAGATGTGGATGTTTCCATATTATAGTTGCCCAGTCTGACCACCTCTTCCAAAGCAAGAAATATTATCATCTTTGCCGCAGAGGTTATGTTTCTGGTATTGTTTGTGTGTGTGTAATTCTTTCCGTCTGTAAACATGATAGCTCAAAAAGTTTTCTAGAAATGTTGAGTGGGGTCATGTTAACGATCCATTCAAATGTGGCATACATTCACCAAGGCCTTTAAGGTCAACTTAATGATTTATTTGTCTAAAATTGATTAAAAAAAAGGTCTTAGAACTTAGAAACTATGATTCTTACAAGTATGCTGAATAGTTTCAACATGTAGAAAGTATACTGAAGGTCAAAATAACAATAACACTATATAGAGCTACTTAAAACTATTCTTCTTACTGCCATTGTTTGAACTAACAAAATATAGGCATATAGGGAATGACATATGGTATTCTAAATATCACGTTACTTTGGACCTCTGGCCTCTTCTTTAAGGTCAAATAAGGTCAAGCATTCATAAAATGTCTGTTATTGTTAAAACTAGGTTAAAAATTCTGCTGCTTTTGTTTGTGTTAGCAACATTTAGGAATTCTAAACTCTCACATTATAGTTTTTGACTATTAAGTCCACTTGTACATTTCACATTTGCCTTTCTTTTAAGCTGAATCCATTTTATATCTTTAAAGAGAATGAGCTGTCATTTTAGTTAGAAATATACTGCAGTATAATACTGTATAATAAGCTCAAGTTATTCGTGTCTACTTATTTATAGATCAGTACCAGTATTATCGATGACTTACTCCTACATCGTCCTTGTCTAATCAAAATAAACATCTGTCATGCTACCATTATCTGATTTTTACTGCACCACAAACTTCAGTATAAAAAAAAAAAAACTCGAAAAAGCAGAATTAACATTTACAATATGTTCCTTTAAAAGTAAGTATTGCCCAGCGACTGAGCTGCCATGGCAGAGGTTTGTGCTCTTGGGGTGCTTCTTGTTCATACTGTGTCCTTGTTTCAGCGTTGATGTTTTGGACGGGCATTGGAGGTTCAGGCTCATCCAAAATCGCCACTTTGCAAACATTTGTGAAAGAACAGGTTTTTCTAAAGAACTCAATAAATTCATGCGTGGTCATGTAAAGAATGACATTTCAACAAGTCAGCTTGTGAAATTTCTTCCCTCATAGATATTCCACGATCAACCATAAGAACCACAGCAGCTCAGCCCCAAAGTGTCAGACCACATAAAGTTACAGAGCAGGATCACCGAGTGCTGAGGCATGTACTCCCTAAAAGTCACCAACATTAGCTGACTCAATAACTGTAATTAAAAACCTCTTTTGGCATTAACATCAGCACAAAAGAGAGCTTTTGTGAGAGCTACATGGCATGGGTTTTCAAGGATTACCAGCTCCGGTAAGTGTAACGTGTAGGAGTCCCTGTAATTTGCATCCGTATAGTGTAGTTTTAAAGCATGACGTCAGCAGAAATTTGCAAAACAAATGTAAATGTGCTGAAGATAATTCAGCGCTCACAGTCCAATGTCCTAGTCCTAGTCCCATTTTTATTATTATTATTTTATTTTACCAGGAAAGACCCATTGAGGTTTAAAATCTCATTTACACCTGGACAAAAACAAGAAATTAAAAGAAAAATTTACAAAGGTAGATGAAACAACTGTGTGAGGCCTGAAGAGTAGAATATTGACAATAATGTGTTTCTTAATCGTTTAAAAGAACATGGCTCAAAAAACTTGCTAATAAAGACTTGCCCCGTTTGGTGGAAACTTTTGGGGAATATGTTTATTGCTTGTCATTGAATAATTACTTTCTAATTTACATGTAACGTATACCTGCGAGTGTGAGTAATGTATGGTGGGAGTCGCACACAGTTATTCCCCCTTCCTTATTTTTTTGTTTTTTGTTTTTGTTTTGTTTTGTTTTTTTGCGTGTTTTTGTTTGTTTGTTTTTTCCTTTATGGTGTTATATGTACAAAGGTAGGAAGTGTAGCTTGTAGTTTATGTAAGTTTAGCTACTTGTTTTGTTACGCTTAGTGGATGTGTACAGTGCTATGTTCAAAATAAATAAAGGCACTGTTGAAAAAAAAAAGAACATGGCTCATGGTAGTGTAACCCCCAGCAGCAGGTGGGCGGGGCTTCTCTGCCTGTAGGCAGAGCTGCAAAGATCTGCTCTTGTTGTCTTGACATAATACAGAGCCAAAAATGTTTTGGGATGAAGGCTTTTTAATGAGTCTGAAGCCTGAGTTTCTTGTTCATAGAGGTTGCTTGTAGCAGTGCACATGACAGTAAATAAGGAGAAGCACTAAATGTTCTTTTAAGTAATATAACAAGTAAAAAATGCACAGTTTTGTTTTTGAACTGCTGGATAGCAACGTATTGTATGCGGCTGGTTAAGTTTTGCTGTGCGCGTGGACAAACTTGAAAATATTCTTAATCAGCAGTTGAAATGCATCATGATAACTTTGTTTTTCACATGACTGTATCACATAACAGCATGAAATCCTGACATATTGTTTTTCAGTAGCAGTGTCAGTCTGATGTGTTGCCTGTTAGGAGACAGGAAACAGTAACAGAGAGCATGTAAAAATATATTCCTACATCCCCCAGAGACACTCACTCATAGCATGTATGTTACAACGGCAGGTGTTGTGTAATTTCTGCCAATGGCATCTTAGTAATAGCTGTACATATCCAACACACACACACACAGAGAAATACATAATGTTTGTTCTGTTAACAAAGCTTAACGGACAAAATGTGTCACCGTTTCCCACCGCTGATCCACTGAGTACACAGACGGTCACATGCACACTCAAACATGAACACTGTTTTGCTGTTTTACCCACTTAATGAGCACTTAAAGAAGGATGTGACTAAACTATTCCTCATCTTGTGACTGAGGAGCTGTAGTTCCTCTCCATGCCTTTTACCTTCACCTCTTTATGGACAAATAAAACAAAAGTAGAACATATCACAGATAACGACTCCCACATTACTGAACATTTAGTTCCTGTTATGTGCTATAGTCTTCAACAAGTACTGCTGCTTCAGGCAAAACATGGACATTTGATTCAATTATTTAGTGAAGATTTGCAATGTGAGTCATGTTTAAATCCGCCTAGTTTTCTTTTGGGAATAAATGAGAAATACCCATATGTTTAAAGATCTGCATTTACTCAGCTGCTATCACTGTTATTTTTGTGAGAGCTGTGTTCTTGTTGATCAGACCTAAAACCAGCACCTTAGTTGTAAATACCCCTTTTCCACTGACGCAGCGCTGGTGCCCAATCCAGAAATTATTCCATCCATTTCCTCCAAAAAAAGAAAAAAACCAAAAGAGAGACTGGCACCAGCATGCCACAACATTTCTGGGGCCCAAGCTTTGAATCACTGAACTAATTTGCTGTTGTTGGGGTTACAGCAAGAAATTCATCAATGACTGGCAGATACAGCCAACACACAGTTTACTCTATGATTTTCTTCCTGTGGAAATGAACTGTGTAACATTTGGTTCTCAAACCTGACACCAAAGGCTCCACAGGAAACGTGGCTCAGCAACAGCAACAAAAAACAGGTTAACAGGTAAGAGCGCACTTCATACATACAGAAAACCTCTAAAATATAGGAAATATGGAAGTTTCTGACATCTTCTGATGTATTTAGCTGCCATGGAGGAAATAAAATTACTGTAGGAACCAGGTAGTAAATCATTTGTCCAGCAGAAAAAACTAAACTAAAAAAGCAGTTTGAAACCTCAAACCCAGATGATTATCACTTTCATAGGAGCACAAACAATCTAAGTAAATACAAAACACACCTTTGAATAGACAATTAACTTCATATGACACACTATATTAATAATAACACTAATATTGTACTGGTTTTTGATGTTGTAATTTAAAATGAAAAATGATTAGGCCAGAGGTGTTACAAAAATGATAGGAAGAGGAACCAAATGTATGACATCAGGGGAAGAAAAAAGTCTTACAATTTAAATCTTTTATCCAAAAACAGGAAGTTTTCTTAAGCATGAAGGCAAGTGGCAGGGCAAGGAGAATGATGACTAATTAGAAACAGGTATGTTAGAATAAATACAGGTGACACTAATGGAGGTGGGGCAAACAATCACAAACTACGGGAACTACGACAGGAAGTAAAATTAATAGGAATGTACAAAGACCAGAGATAACAAAAAACAGGAAACTCAACATGATAGTAAATTAAGGTATCACCAGAGACTGACTGGCTAGTTGTGGAGTAGAATATAAGATGTGTCGAATGCTTATAAAGTACTTTCAGTTAAATTACATCAAAGCAAAACTCTTGATCCTAACAGTAAAAAAACACATGAAAATGTTGGAAATGCATATAGATAGCCTGCATTAGACATACAGTCCTGTGAAAACCTAAGCACACTCTTACTGGTTCCATAACAAGGGTAATTCATGCCTCTTCAAAGTCAGCCTATTGGCACACAGCAGGCTAGAGTGAATTTTGGAGTAGACTGAACACAAGTTGTCCTCTGACTGAGCACAAGATGACGGTGCACTTGTTTGGGGCCACGTCCTCACCCAGTTGCACCATTTTTGCTTTGAGGAAGTGCGCTGAAGATAAAAGAGGACAGTTCAGAGCTGAAGTAGTTTAAACAGTCGTGCAGAAGTTTTACAATGATGACTGTCAAGTCTGTGAGGAGGCTGCTGTATCAATGTGTCGGGATCTCTTAAAAATCTGTAGCAATTTAGACTTCCATCTTAACAAATGGGTGAGCAACCGACGGAAGGTGCTTTACTCCATCCCTAAGTCTGAACTGGCAATAGAAATAAAAAGCCTAAACATGGATCATGACAAACTTCCACTCAGGAGGGCCCTTGGTCTCAGTTGGTGTGTTGAATCAGACACTTTCAAATTCATAGGGATGCTTATGGATCAGTCAGCTACCTTATCCAGCGTAAAGCAAGCAATGAAACACAATGTACATTCATGATGGGCAGTACCATCGTACTGTCCATCATGAATGTACATTGTGTTACTCAAGTACTCAAGTATCTCCAGGATGAGACCACATGTTTCCGTCCATTTGTGGCAAACAAAGTTTCAGCTATCCTGAAAAGCTCTGGAGTAGATCAGTGGAGATACGTCAGCACAGACAAAAATCCATCTGACTGTGTCTCAAGAGGGCAAAGAGTCGATGAATTAATGAAACTTAATGAAACTAACATTCCACTGAGTCATACAGAAATCACTTCTGATAATCCCAAGATCAAGAAAGTCACAGTAAACAGGATAGAGTTGTTGCTCCATTCAAGTGACTGATAAGCTACTTCTCTTCGTGGATGAAGTTGAAAAGAACAGTGACATGGTTATTAAAGCTTAAGGGCTAACTTTGGAGTCTCTGTCAAAAACGTTAAGAGTTGGGTGGAGCCAAGACAGTGGTCAACAGCTGGTCCAAAGTCAGATTGACAGTTTCATGATGGGTTTTAAGTATAAACAAATTTCAATGGAAGACCTGGATCAAGGAAAGCTTGACATAATCAGATTTTGTCAAAGAAATTCTCACAAGAGGTGCTAAATTCCATTGTGAGAGAGCAAATTCTTGATGAAGAATGACTTCATACAGTCTTATGTAAGGCAGAGTCAATTATCAACAGCCGACCAATCACCAAGGCATCCAGTGACCCGAATGACTTGGAGGCTCTGACACCTAACCATCTCCTGTTGTTGGAAACAAAACCATCACTGCCTCAAGAATTGTTTGACCAAGATGACCTCTACTCGCAATGAAAACAGGTGCAATATGTCCAGCGTATTCTGGAAGAGATGGACTAAAGAGTACCTACTTCAACTCCAGGAACGTCAGTGGTGGGCACCAGCATCAAGAAACTTTGCAGAAGGAGATGCCGTTCTTCTTGTGGATGACTGTGCACCAAGAAACTCTGACAGCCTCTGACAGTGGACTCATCTCTGTGCTCTCCCACTAGAGCCCCATGTAACATTTTATTGCCGAGATTAGAGCATGCTGTAGGTATTAAAGGTACTGCGCTGCAGTGGTTTGAATCATATCTAGTCATCTATCTATCTAGATCTAGATTCCAATTTGTTCATGTACATGGAGGGTCCTCTTCACACACTGTGGTTAATTATCACCCCAATACAGCAATACTTGTGTGTGGGTCATATTACGTCCAGCAGGGGAAAATCCAAATCACAGGTTGTACTCAGTCTAATTTTAATTCTTAGTTTTTCACAGGACTTTGTGGAGTTTCTTTTTCACATAATTGTACATATCAAAAACAGGCATAGCTCCTAGATTGAAAAGTCAAGCCAATGCAGAAATGCTGGAACCTGTATTTTTTCTAATGTCCAGCAGGAGGACGCTCCTGTGGTTGCAAAAAGACTTCCAGTCCAAAAAAAATCTATGGAGCAATGACCCTGCTGCTTGTTCTTTGAGTCTAGGCAGTCTTCCCCAGCTGCTGCACTCACACAAAAAGATTCATATCATAAATCACGCTAATGATTGAGTGTCTTTGACATAAATTTGCTTTCACAATGGTTATGACCATCTTTCTTTTACAGTCTATGGTACAACTATGTATGTTTTTTGCTCACAGGCCAATCAATCAAAGACAGAGTTGTTTCTGCCATGAGTCATTTAAGTGAACAGCATGCATGTCTGTGCGTGTGTGTGTGTGTGTGTGTGTGTGTGTGTGTGTGTCATGTAACAGGTAGGACAATCAATGCAGAAAACACAGGTCTGGATCAAACTGACCTGAGGCGATGTCAGACTGCACTAAGCAGAGCCATCTACTGTCGCTGTCATACTGGATGAGTCCTCAGGCCCACTGAGACTCTCCAGAGAAGTGTGTGTGTGTGTGTGTGCGTGTGTGTGTGTGTGTGTGTGTCCATGTGTGTGTGTGTGTGTGTGTGTGTGTGTGTGGTGAGGAATATAATCATAGCCCCTTAGATACACTTCAAACTCAGCCAGACGTGACGTCTCTAAACCACAGAGAGACTTGTGTGTACATAAGTGTCGGGTTTTAAGAGTGTGTGTGAGAGTGCCGTTCAACGTCTTTCTGTCAAGTGTCTCTGGGAGAAACAGACTGTACTCACAGCTGTGGGAAAGTAGGACAGGTGTGTGTGTGTGCATGTATGTACATGGTTGTGCTTGATCCTTATGTGTCCTCCCTGCTTCCTTCCCATGTTTTGTTTACTTCTCTCTCTGGACTCATCCACAGAGCTGACGTCACATGACTCTCCCGGCTGGAGTCCACAGTGAGTCAACACAAATTCTTATCACAATCAATCCTTTGTGATAATGGTTTTATCTCAAAGTTACACCACACCTCATCCTTATGTCAAGAACCAATGTCCTTACAGTACTTTGTTGGTGTGAGGTGTAAAGGTGGATTGAAAGCCGAGAGTCAGGTGGCATGAAAATGGGGCAAGGGTTAAATCAACATTTTGTCATGCCAAGTAAAATCTTAAATTTGAGCAAAGCAAAGACACGTTTGACCTGCTGTCACATTTTTTTTTACAAAACCACCACACACGGCTGTTTTTACATAACCTCTCTGTAAATTTACCCCGTTCACTCATCTACTGCTTTCTGTGTATAACACAAACACTTAGTGATTTCCTCTACAGTGACAAGAGATTTGAGACACTCACACTTTTTTCTCTTTAAGCAGTTAAAACATTGATTTGATCGCCCCCCGTCAAAACTCTGCAAACTTTTCAATGCAGCGATGTGGTGAAACTGTTGATGAAATTAAGGAACTTGTAGTGAGACAAACTAACTTTAGCAACATGAATGGAGCAGAGTTTAACTGTTCTCAGCATTGAAGTGCCCAATTTCGGTAATCACCAGTGGGAGTGAAGGATAGCTCTGACTGACACATGAGGAGGTGATAAATACAATACAGGGTTCTCTCCAGAGCTTGGATATCTGCCAGTTATCAATCACCAGCTAAAAAGCTACATACCACAAGCAAATCTTTGTGTGAATTTCTGTGGCTTGTCGTATTTTCCCAACAGCTATCGTTGGCTGACACATTTTCAAAATAAAAGTTTTGCCAACACAAGTGAACAACCTCGGCTTCACTGCTTGAAGTGCTTCCTGGGCTTCGCAGCAAGGGAAATTTGTGTTGTTGACTGTTTTACATTTGCATGTTTCTTAGAAGCAAAACACTGAAACTAGGAGAGAAAATATAATTTAGGGAAATGAATTTTAAAAAGAGCACTAACTTAAATAACATTCAAAAACATTAAATAAAGTTACAAAAAAAAGACAAGCAACTTACTTTTAGTCTTTGTTGGTGAGGCCTTGGTTTATTTAGATTTGAGTCTACACAAGTGAGTGATAACTGCCTCCAAACCGGGCTCTGTTTTTCTTGTAATATCTGAGAAATCTACACCTTACATTTGCCCCTAGGCTGCGATAACTTAGCAAGCTGAAACTAACACTGAAGCTAATAAATCCTAAAATAAAACTAAACATTTTCAAATAATAAAATAATCTAAAACGAGATCAAACTAGAACAAAATAAAGCATTCGTATTTGGATATCAGTGCGACACCAACAGCAGATCTGCGGTGCTGTTCTATGATCCTGAATTTTACAGGGTGTTTTTCTGCCTTCACTACATCGTGCTTCCGTGCTCCTTTCAGCAGTGCGCTGGTTGCTAGTGAGAGAGCAAACACAGCACGATCTAACAGCTAACGGCAATGTGCCAGTAGTTTGGAGGTATTTGACACTTCCTGTGCCAGCAGCTTGTTTGCAATTAGAGATGTGCACGGCTAACTTTGCCCATTAGATTCTACAGTTTGCAATGTTTTCTGAGAGATTTCGGTCTTTTAGACTAATTGACTAGTCTCATTTTTTCTCTCATTTAAACAAATTATAAATTATTCATCAGCTTCTGTCTTTCATTATGTTTGGCTTAACCATCACTGGTCAGCTCAATTAATATTATATCACTTCACCGGTTTCTTTTCAGATCCACTCCCAGGTACAGGTGTGAGGAGGTACACTCACAGGGAAAGGAGAAGTTAACAAGCCTGTAAATATCAGCAGTTTTCAGTAAAGTGTCCCACAATCAGCTGAAATAACACTAAGAAAAAAAATTCTAAAAGCAACCTATTGTTATTTGTGCATTTTGATAGTGTTTGCTCTTTTCTGTTGCAGAAAATAGGAATCATTGTTCTTACACTAATCAGTTTTCTCACCCACGCCTAATCCCAACACCTTTCACCCTCGAGTCAATGCACCAATTATCAGCGCAGCTTTAACTCCAGCTTGTTAAGCTCCACAATATCCACCATCTGTCATCTCGTCTCTCATTTATTTCTTTGTCTATCTTAATCTGCAAATAAATAAATAAAGCGCACAAAATGCAGCTGATTTCTGGACATCCTGTCACCATGTGACTGTGCTCAGTGATGCTGAGAGTGAAGGGACATCTGGCTAAAGGACAGTCATCCCACTCACTGCAACAGTGCACAAACAAACACACTGTGCGTGCTCAGTGGGAAATCACACATAAACACACCCTCCATACTCACATGTGCACACTCACATGCTGCGCTGTTTTCTGACGTGTGTGTGTGTGCGCGCGCGTGTGTGTGTGCGCATGTGAGTGTGTGTGTGTGTGTGTGTGTGTGTGTGTGTGTGTGTGTGTGGAGGGGAGAGGGG
>VUQG01014291.1:20744-32691 GCA_015106755.1 Etia nguti | reverse complement strand
TCAGAGAGCAACTTGGGGCTAGTATCTTGCCCAAGGATATTTGGCATGCAGACTGGGGGAGCCAGGAATCGAACCACCAACCTTCCAATCAGTAGCTGATCTGCTCTACCACCTGAGCCACAATATTTCAGTTATTCCTTTCAGAAGCCCACAAGGGTCACCTTCTCAGCCCAAGTAGTGCTGCTTGCTGCCTCCCCCTTCAAGCACACACTTGGATAACATGTTCACTGATGTCAGGTCCACTTCCACCAACAAATGTATTCCCTCCATCTTCTTTTGTTCCTTAATGTGCCATAGCACTGACGCTACTGCTGAGTCCATTTAACAGCCACAGCAGCTGGCCCATCCCCACCCACCCAACCTTAGGAACCCTCTGTCTATGCCACCACTAAACCTGAGCTGATGGCTGCTCTCACTAGGTGTACTGAAAAGAGCATGAAAAATGATTTCCTTGTTTAGCCCAAAAAAATTAGGTCCTAAAGCCCGAGAACTAAGTCACTTTTTTCTCACTGTGATTGAAAGGATCATGCATTGAAAAGAAAGCAACTCAAACGATATATTTGATAGAACACTGAAGTGGCTACCAATCCTGGACAGAAGCCGACAGAAAAATCTCTGCAGTCCAAATTAACATTATAAGAAAGCCCCGGCACTTCTCACAGCAAACCTCTGGAAAACCAATTATTAGCCACTGTGCTCAGACAACACTGAAATGACATCCACAAGTCCCCGTGATGCATTACAAGCAGATTATAAGCCTGTTATTAGCATAGATAAACCTCCTCTTACAACACAATCATGAGGCGAGCCCAAGAAAATTACACTGATTCAATATTCATGTCATGCTTTGATTCTGTTTACGACGCTTTAATATATGCTATCACAGTCACTTAATATAAATTACCACACAAAATTGAAATAAGCGATAAAATGTGAGAAACCAAGAGTCGCCCACACACCTACCTTTGGGGCAGGGGGATAACAGATAAAGTTATCTGTCAAGGTGCGATGCTTCATGGCTTTTATTGCAGCCTAAATGCCCAGCAATGTCAGCAGTCTTAGTGTCTTATCAAACCCAGACGTGTTGAAAAGGTGATAGGGTAAGGATGGATGAGGGGCAGCAAGTACTGGGTGGTAGTGGTTAAGAGGTAATGCTTGGCAGCGGTGAAGTCTAGAGTCAATATGACTGTGGGGCCACATCGTCTCGCCCCACACGCATCAGCGAGACGAAACAAAAGGCACTCATTATCTCACACAGACTAGAGGGACTCTAGAGTGTGTGTGCGTGTGTGTGCATGTGCGTCTGTCCGTGTGTGTGTGTGTGTGTGTGTGTGTGTGCGCGCGTGTGTGTGGCCTCTGGTAAATTTGAGGAAGATCAGACAAACTTAGAAGCACAACGTTAGCTTGGAGTTGCATCATGACAAGTACCTCACTCGAAGTGCTTTCAATATATCAAACAAACAAAATTTCTTCAAATCCACAGTTCTTGCCATAGTTAAACACCTCCGTGCTGTTACTTTGAAGCATTATCTAGATTAACATTATTTTCAGAATCACTATAGGGTGCACTATTTTAACTGCTTTAGCCTGTCTACAGTTGCTGCTGCCATTGCAACCCACTTTGCAGCTCATATCCTTCTGTTCCTGACTTCTTATATTATGTCCATTGTTCTTAAGAACCATGCCAGAAATCAAATGTGATTACAGTAACTTTAAATAACCAACAGGAGCAATTTCCACCTGGGCGGGGGTGAAAACATTGATTTTAGTTTGAATATCGCGATATTGATTCATTAAAATCCTGAATCGATTTTTAAATATAGATGTTTTTTACCAGAAACACCAGAATCTCAGGTTAAAGCTCACGAAACTATTTCAACAACCGTCAACAGCTAAAACAGCAAATGAGAGCAGGTAAACAGATTCCACACAAAGACGTAAACACAAAGCGTAGATCGTTCACCCGACGCCACAAACAAGGACACGCCGTCGGAGCTGAAAGCCGACATCACACAGATTCTGAAGCTGCAGGTTTCGTCTGTCTCCGACCAAAATTCACTGAACCAGCAGCAAAAGAAGATCCAAACTACGCTTCACATCTGATAAACATCATCATAATTCCCTCTGACTTTTGCTGCTTTGCTTCCACCACGATAAAATCAAACTTCCTGCCCAGCTCTCTCTCTCTCTCTGCTGTTCAATACTGAAGAAATGTAAACTTTTTAAAGTCATGCAAATTTGCAAAACCCTTAGCTGTGTCTCTAATTAAACCTCTGTAACTTTTCTCTGCTTCACTTCAGCAACATCAGGTAATGTTCATATGTTGATTCATGGTTTTCTTTCGTTTTTGTTCTACTGCAGAATATTTTTAAGGTCATCTGCTATAAAAAGCCAGGACAGGAAAATCTCCTTCATGTTTTTCTGTGTTTTATCCTCAGTTACTTTGACACAAAGGCATCTGCTGTGATGCTCACACCTCTGATGAAGTCTCACAAGTGTCAACTTTCTTTTTATATATAGATATAAAAATATGGATATGTACTCATAAATGATCAGAATTATAATATTTCTGACTGTCTGAGTCAAAATCGAATCAAATCAGGACCTTGTGAATCGGAATCGAATGGATTACAGAAATCGAAATCGATACCGAAATCGATACTCTATTTCCAGCCATCGTGGAGTGGGACAAGCTAAAAACTACCATAAATATCAATCGAATCAAATGCCATCAGTACAAATTAAATAGTTCTGGTTCTGATGGCAGACTTAACCTCTTAAAAAGGAGTTATTTTTTCCCACTGTCACCAACTATTAACTCATAAAGGATTCTCTCATTGTTGGCTTTCTTTCTCTAATGTGGTGTTTACATTAGAATATAAAGAATCTTGACAGATCTTTTTTGAATATCATGAAGTGGCACTCTATAAATTCAACAAATTCAATTCAACTAAAAAAATCTAAATAATCTTTGTAATAAAAATAATACAAATAAAATAATAAATAATCCTGGAGATGGTAGGACGTAAATATAATTTGTATAAACAAAGGCAGGATTTGCCAAGTGATAGTCAGATCTAGCCAATGTTAAGCAGATTAACGGTCATTTAATAAAGAAAAAACGACAACCACTGTGGTGTACATTATTCTGGAATACCAAGACTCACTGTATATCGTGATTATATGCTATCAAAGGCCTTGGCACACCCCACATGTCTCTGGCTGGATCTTTGCTCTCCCTCCCTTTCTTCCCCCTTACACTTGGATCACACTCATGAACCCACTCAGAGCTGAACAAGCCTGGGGCAATGCTAGGTCCATTTGATTGAAATAGCCATATTTCAAGTCAAGTGGGGGGCCATATTAAAATACTACTTGGCAGGCAAAATCTTCTCACATTGAAGAAGCCCTACAGCCCTCCTGCCCAACCCTAGCCCGACCCCTCCCACTAACAAAAGACTAACAAAAATGTCCCAAGTTTGTGCAAAGACACAAATGAAGCCAGTCTACTGTAAACACAAACATCACTCTACATTTACTCATGCATGGAAAATTCTGATACACAAACATATTCTCATCTGAGTGCAAATCCTTCCAACATCAGAGAATGGGGAGCGTTCACCTATGTGTGCTTCAGCAGAAGGCTCCCATCCCAATTCTGAGCATGCTGAATCTCTGGCTGTGCTCACCCACCCAGCAACCTCGAGGTTAATCCACTGCAAAACTCCGCTGGCATGTCATGCCATGTGTATGTGTGTGTGTGAAAGAGAGCACACGAGTCTTTCTGCCATTTTTTTTTTCATCTACGCGTTTCATCAGTGCAATTCCTGGTGGGATACACATGACGCCCCAGACCTGGGCAACTTTCAGACCAAACTAAGTGCTGACACTTTAATGCTTTAGGAATTAAACTAAACACCGGTGGCTCCCTGGCTCATGAAAGTAATAGGAAGCCATTGCACGGACCAACAGAGACATTCCTCAAACAGAGAAGCCAGCTGTCCCTGACTTCTGACCTCTCATCTGCAGCTAGGAGTAAGAAAAAAACAATTTCCTGGTGTGAATCAATACAATCACATTATCAAAAAGCTTTAGTTAAGATTTATTTCTAGACTGCCATATTCTCTTTACAGGAATTTATGATATACTGTGCTAGATCGTGACCTCTAGACGGGGTGTAGTCAAGGTGAATGGCTGTTCAATGTTCAGTCTATATCAGATCTATCAACTAAATGAAGCTGTGTACTGGTTTAGTGGATCATGGTTTCCAAATATATATGTTTGATGATAAAAAAAATAGTGGACAGACGATTATCTTGGATCGATAGTAAAGGACTTCTCTTAATTTGAAACTGGTATATATAGTTTAGGGAGCATATCAAGTTGAATCCTGAAGCCACACGACGGTTTGTTCTAAAAAAAGAATGCTCCTCTCACAGACGTGATAATGAGATAGAGACATGCCATGTCTCCTCAAATATTCAGACTGTTTGACAATATTTAACTCAGCTGGAGTGGAATAAAGGATCAGGTGACGTGGCTCACACGTGATCGACAGGGTTGTGGAAAAAAAAGCTTGCAAGAACAAACATACAAACATACACACACATCTTGGAGAGGTTTTAAAGGCCATTTTCTGCTTCAGCTGGAAATGTGCCATGCCAAACAGGAGATGAAACAGCATTTTGATGAGAGTCGTTTGGCAAAAACAAGATGGGAAAAACAATTCAAAGGAAAAACATTTGGACCACAAGTTACAAAAAGCAAGAGAAAGGGGAGGAGGATGTGCAAATATCCACTTAATGTGATATGATGTGCAATTCAATGAATATGTCGACAAATATGAGACTTGGTAAGTAAATGTTTACATATCTCTTATGAGACGTATATGTGTCATGTTACGATTTCATGAATGACACTGTTCAGTTTAAAATGGAGGAATGTTTGTTCATCGATCGTCAGATCGTCGAATCTCCTCTACCCCAACACATACAATCAGAGAGCATACAAAAGCTTAAACAAGGAGAATTGATGCATTGGTAATGTATGCACATCATTGCTAAGGAGAACTGAAATGACAATCCTTCTCTCTCCATCTGCCCACCCGCCACCAATACCACCCGGCGCGATTCCCAGAGGGTCCCCCATGACAATACCGTTACAGAGGTGCTTGCACCTCCTGTGTGTGGTCAGCTAATAAAACAATTGTCTGGCCTTGAAAAGAGGATTACTTTAATCTAGTATCCTGCTGCTCTAGGCGCATAACGTGAACCTAGAGCAGCAGAATAAAAGGGTCCCTGAGAGCTATTGAGACGCCCATTGTAAAGCAACTGAAGCTCCCCCATCAACCCATAACCCAAGATGCCCTGAGCTGACCCCCAGGTCCAATCAAGGCTACTGTAGTTCATCCATCTGGAAAACCATAAACACTCTTTAACTCGACCTTAAGTGAAACGGGGTGCACAGTCAACTATGAACAATGGATGCCCCTACACAGCACTATTAATTATTGACTATTGCGCGGGATGGTGGCAATGAGCCTTATTGTTAGAGCTGAATTCAGCTCTAACAATAAGGCAATTCAAGTTTATGAGAAGAATTTAGACTATGGTCAGACCAACAATAGCACCTAACCTTAACATAAAACGTGCATAAACCCTGCAGTCACTGAAATGGAAAAACCACTCTTTCTCTTTTCTTTTTTTTTGTAAAGTTTCTCATCTGCCTTAAAAACCTTTTCAATTATTCACTTAATGTTTACTTGGAAATACACTGACAAAAACCAAAGCAAAATCTAGAGAAGCCGAATCACAACAGTTTCCTCCGGAGTGTTGCCTGCACACACATGTACACACACAGCCCCGTCTCTTTTATGCGTACATGTTCTTTTACTGTTAGGTGGCTTTTCGTGCCACACAGCAGAAAGGTGCAAACCAGTCACTGACACATGCAACATAAGCATCTTTCTGTTGGAGACAAACCAGTGTCTGTGTCAACTAAGCCCTTGTCAACTCTCTCTGTCCACTTAAACAACTTATGGCTGTTGCCCAACTGATGCAGCAGCTCTCCCTATTGAAAACACTCAAATGTGTTCACATAGCTGGAGCAGATGGTCCAAACTTGCATCCTGCCATGTGCCCAGCACACTTTTTAGCCTGTTTGTGTGCCATGCCTGATCATAACCCGGCACTAACAGGGATGGGTGGCTGTGGTAGGACTGAGGGAGGGAAGAGCAACAGTTTTAATTTTCCGCCCTGTCAACAAACTCCAAAAACAGATGGATCTTGGAGCAGAAATCCCTTTAGCTCCACTTCAATGACTAAAGCCCCTGTTCACTGACCTTTTCTAACACAAATGCATCCTAAGGAGAAATGAATCTTGTGCAAATACACACCAGTAGAAATCAATAGGCATTCTCCACAGCCGTTTGCCCTCATATCTACCATTTGCACATAGGTCAAATATGCTTAAATCCCCCTGAAATGCCTCTTTTACCACAAAGAACTGCTGATCTGTGTTATTCTGGCATTAAATAATCAAAAATGAAAACTTCTGTGGATGAATGAAGATGTAAATCAATAAGGACTGTGACCATGTAGGATTAGAATAACAGTGATTATCTCACATATGGCACATATCAAACTACGGAAACGTTCCAAAATGAACTAAATGGTGACAAATGGGTAGGAGTAAAGACCAAAGCCACTTTGACAACAGCCAAATACCTGAGTACTCCTCGTCAGCACCGTAGAGTATATGTCAAGAGATGTCAGAGAAGGGAACAGTCACAGAACCAGCAACAGTGTGCAGTGGCGGATACACTCAAGTGGGACATTCAGCAAGGCTGATGATAAAACTCGAGGAATTTATACAGTAAAAGATGACTGAAGTGCTTGAGAGATTGGTCTTAATAAGACCCCGGCAGTCCTTAGGATACAAGTGAAGAACATAAAATCCTTATTTATATGGAGACAGGGAGCAATGATAATTGAACTCTTAAGACTACTTAATTCTATAATGCCCTTTGTATCATATTTGATATGTGAGTTTCTGAGACCTCTGTCTCATCAACATGATCAATGCTGCCTTAATTTCTAAATGTTATGGACAAAACTCTTTTTTGTCTAAAATTAACATTGTTGTTAACAGAAATTTGCCAAAAACGCCCACTTTATCAAATGCGATACAAAAAAAATATAATGAATATATAATAAAAATATATCATACACAACATGATATGGCCAAAAAACCAACAAATTGTGGATTTTTTTATAAGGGTTAATAAACATCTCAGTTCCAAAACATCAGAATTTTCTGGGTATTTTTTGATGGGTTGGGTCTTACAGGGTTAAGATGGGTTATACACCGATTGAAAGGAGATTCCCATCCATCTAATGATTTTAGGGTTTTCGGCCACCAGGATAGGATGGAACACACTGACTACACTGCATTGTCCAGCGACTAAATAAAGTCAGCCACAACTAAATGTTCAGTTCTGATAGCTGTTTTCTGCAATTAGTCTCCACTGAGCTTTCCTTTAATTAAGATTTGCTCATAAACAACAACAATCTGTTGTTTAATACTATAATGACATTCCCAATAGCTCTTGGTTCAGTTACAGCAAAGAGTCCTGCAAACTGCTCTATTTTGAGGCTTAATGTCTACTTGGATGTTGTGCCTCTGTTGCTTTAACGAACTCTCTTTTTATCTGCTCTGTTATAATACTCTGATTGCATTTTTGAAGCAAGCATTGATTGTGTTTGCCACTCGTGCTCACTGTCTGTTGCCTGGAACTCTCCGGGATGTATGCTGCTTCATGTTGTTTGTGATGAATTGATGGATTTGTCTTAAGCTCTCCACTCTGTAGCTCTTACCAAACTACCACTTTCCATGATTCTTGTATTTGTCTTGTTTTTTGCCTTGCCGGCTATTCCATGGTTGCATCTCATTATCGCTGTCATTATAGTTGTTGTTCTTCTTTCTCTCTAGCTGTGTTTTATCATGATTCCCCCCTACAGACACTCAGACCGACATTAGCAGCACATTAAAAAACACATAATCTTTATTAATTTCAATGAGACTCCATTGGTGCAATAGGAGTCTTGCTGTAGGGGGCTCAGGCTCAAAAGAATATAGCAGTCTGGGTAAAGGTTTATCCTAGCTCTACTTTTGCCCTGTGAAGAGCAATATCAGGCAATGCAAAACAATGGCCTGTCAACCACATACAAGCAAAAATTAGAGGAATACATTTAGCATGTAACCTGAAACCGAGTAAATGATTGGTGCTTTATCACCCTTTCAATCTTTGTGTCTACTAAGCTACCAACTTCCAGATTTGCTTTTCTTTCTATTATTCTGTGCCCTGAAGCAATGCATTCACACCACACACCCCTTGTGTAGTTCTGCCAGAGGGCTATTGTTGGCCTCAATGAGCTCAAACAGGAGGTCATTATGCATCCTGTAAGACTGCCAACAATGAATTATATTCTTAACTAAATCACATGAGTAATACATATATGCAGACTAGGGGTGCAATGGTACATGTGCTCATTCCAAATTGTTCACTGTGACGTTTGGTTTCCTCCATAAGCCATGTTATTCAAACTCTTAGAAGCCTATTTACTTTGGCAGCCCTACAACAAAGCAAGTTCTACAAAAATGATTTTGCAGTGCACCAGTTTGTGTCCCAACATTAGGGCTGTGCAATATGACCAAAATCTCATATCCCGATATAAGACATCTATCGTCCCGTCAACGATATAAATCACAAAAATTTAACATTTTCTGTAAATTCTGCGAATCTCGGGAAACTCAACTTGTGTGAAGTGTTTCCAGCTGGGCGTCGTGTACCTGGAGTCGAGTGTTTACATACATTTTTAGACATAAGTCGTAATGGCTGCCATTTTGTTTGTGAGTATTTATTACACGGCGTGCTGCGGGGAAAGGCCAGTTCTAATGTTTGTGGCTAAGGTTTTTTATTTTTAGCACCTGACGGCTCTTTTTTGCTTCTCATATTTGATGTTTGAGAATAATGTATTTTGTCATCATTTCAGTTTAATTTAAAAAACCTCAACAGGATCTTGAGCTTTATTGTGAAAGGTTTATGTGGAAAATAAACAAGCGGACGGCGGAGCCACGCGCTGGGTTTACCGTCGTTGTTGCTAACGACAACGCGTAAAAGTAGTTGCTTGTCTGTCCGTAGTGTGGTTATATTAAATATAAGAGAAAGAGAGAACTTTAAGAAATTAATATAGACACTACAGTGACCATCAAAACGATGAAAAAATATTGCCGTAAACAGTTTATTTAGCGACACCACGAAACAAACGATAGCGTAAAATGAAACGATAGATGTTTTTATATCGTCATCCGATATATATCGTTATATCGAACAGTCCTACCCTACATACTAACATTTTTCATATTTTTCAGGAAAAAATGCCAAACATTATCTGGTTTCAGTTCCACACTGGTGATCCTTCTCCTGGTTCTTTGTGTGACTGTTGAAAACGTAAAATAATGCACACATGCACTCCAGTCGGTAAATTTTCTTGTATATGCGTAACAGGAACAATCTGATGTTGCTCCTAGACCATCATAATAATGTTGATAAAGGATCAACAGTGCAAATGAACAGTGAAGTTGTCTAAGCATTTAGTTAGCATTAGCCAAGAAGTTAGCAAATGCTTTTAAAAACTATCACTAGCAAACCAACATGACTAAAATAAATTTGGGTAACATTACTATGATGATGCAGGAACAACACATGGGTGTATGTAGTGAGTGGGTGCCATGTTTAGTCAGTTTAACCTTCAAAGCTAGGTCTTCACAGATAGAGAAAACACTTTATGCTGCTCGTTTCAACCCTTCAGTTGTGTTGATGGCTCAAATGGTTATTTTGAATGTCTTAATGGACAAATGCAACATATTCATGCTACCAACTAGCACAGTGGTTTAGCAGAGGACCTTATGTATAAGGCAGTGCAGCGCAGAGACACAATGGGGCGTGATTGGACACAACAGTTGGAGCACGGGACCTTTATTGTTGTCTGCATCCCCCATGGCCTCTGTGTTACACTGTTGTTAAAGAGGGGGAGGAGGCTACATCACCTGTTGTCAATGCCCCCCCACCCTCCAAAACCAGCCCCAACCCCCAGTCTAACCCCTCACCCTTTGGCTTTTGTCTCTCGGAACACACACGCGCGCACACACTCAATGGTCTAATTAATTCATGGTTATCCTCTGGAGAAGTGTTTGGCTAGTGGGTCTGGCTCAACGACCAGCAGACGGTCGGATCATACAGAGGGGGTTAAGCTGACGGCCTCACTCCGACCATCTGATCCCCCTTTCTAAGATCAGAATAACCACCAGCTCTGTGCTCCGCAAGGCCGAGACCTGCAATCCCATTAGTGAAGCATGGACACACCTCAGAGGTCGCACAAATACACACACGCAAACACAAAGAAGACGGGTCTGTTATCTCTGAGCAACTGAGAGTTCTGCTGCTGCAGCGTTCAGTAGGAGAGGTGATGGTACAGTATCACTCTGTCAGTGCGGTGGCTAAAAACAAACACAAATCTTTCCATGGTAAGTATGTAGGTATGGTAAAGCATTTTGACCCTGACGTGCTCATGGAGTCTCATCCATTGAAAAGCATATTTTTCATATCAGGCAGCTGGTGGACAACATTGCTATGCTGCTGTGGATGCAAACAAAAGTCCTGGGAGGTCTGAATGTGAGACTCGGTAAGCAAATTCTCTGCTAATGGGAGGACTGCTTACTAATGCTATGAGCAACCAATTATGGAGAAGTTACCAGCGTCACAATTATTTACACTTATTTAAGTGTAATGCTGAAGATTTACAGCTCAATTTAGATCTTAGCACATGTCAGTAACCTCTCTTTGATCCAGAAAGACATCTAGGACATGATGATATGATAACATTAGCCGATTCAAATAGGGTAACAGGCTAACTGAAAAAATCGGAAAGTTTATTAACAGTTTAAAAGAAGCTTAAGTCTGTAAGGAATACAGCCTCCACGCACAAGCAAGACATTTGAGTATTCTGTGGTCTGTGTGGCAAGCAAATGATGAGAGCTGAATGAGGGGTGAAATACAGTCTCAGAAATCAATGTGACAAAAAGGTGACTTGTTTGTCAGCATTTATAGTTGGACTGCAAACAGATGTCCAATGGAACAGGAGATCTTGGCCCAGACATCTGCTGATGTACTGGAAGCCTGAAACATTGGCTGTTACTCAAAGACATTGAGTCATCAGCTGATAGTCAGTAGGTTTCCACATTAGCTTGAACAGCAAAACCTTCCACCAGCCTTGTTTCATCTTTAATCACTTGAAGATTATACGTTTTTATACTTTTTTTAAGTGGAAAGCACACAGAGCACACTAAAATGTCATTCAGCAACAACAGCAGCTTTATTTAAATGTCCATTTTCATTCTGGTGGTAACAGCACTGACCTCAGCCTCTGTTTACACTTGACTGGCTGCGGTATGACTGCGGGTCAATGGCCACTTAGCCATACATATACGGAGCGCATAAATCCACGGATCAGCACGGCTGTACTCCACTGTTTGTGACACAGCCTCGACAAAACTCCTATCACGTCCCATGTGGCTTCAGACCACCGGGGTTACCAGCAGGGATACAGATCAGTTCTAGGACGGCACAGGCAGCGTGGAGAGTGAATGCTCTTTTAAGAAAGCCACACCACACCACCTTTCTGTCCTGCTCTCCTAACCACACTAAACCCACCAAAACCTTTTCTCATTTCCAGATTCATAAACCTTGAAATCCATTTTTCTGCACACGGGTCACAGTGATCAAAGCCAGTATGACAGGTGTGTGTGTGTGTGTGTGTGTGTGTGTGTGTGTGTGTGTGTTTGTGTGTGTGTGTGTGTGTGTGTGTGTGAGAGAGATGGAAAGGGA